>OX459031.1:60543631-60851843 GCA_949775025.1 Tricholauxania praeusta
TTAGTTTTTGCCAGCCCTGGGCCTGGTGATGGCGCTCGCTTGTGTCGGGTCTGCAGTTCTAACAACCGCTGTTTTCTTTCTTCGGGATGCTCTTCTTCCGCCAGATATGCCCGGAACCGTTTCCGTAAATCAGCAAGGGTACCCTGTGACTCGAGGCCAAATTCGTCACAATAGGCCACCAACTCCTCCTTTTTAAGACCATGTGCCCACGAGACGCTTAACATTTTGGTACGCGTGTTTTTTATTTTCTACACACACTGTATAGGATTAGAATAAATTTATTAAATTAGTTCTGTTCGCGGAGTAATAAATTTTCCCGTTGATCTGTGTAATTATTTCTTTACTAAAAACCCCGCTGCGCTGTGGATTCGAGCGATATTTAATTATTTATGTTCAAAAGAAAAACGGTTCACTGTCCGAGCACTATTTACTATATTATTTTTTTTCTCTTTTTTTAAAAAAAAATATTACTATTATATAACCCCTTTTTTTTAAAAAAAAATAGTTCACTGTCTGTTTCCGCGATATTGAAATTTGTTCTTGTTTTTTTTTTCTTTCCGTTATTTTATTTCGGAACCGTTTGCGCAGAATCACTTGCGGCGTTATTCGTCTTTATTTATTCTATTTAAAAAAAAAAACCGTTTACTGTCTGTCCGAGCGATATTTATTTTTCCTTCAAGTTATGTTCAAATGTTTTTTTTTTTTTTTATATATAACGAGTCCGCTTGCTAAATAATTTTCTACCGGTGCACGGGGCTACGTTTGCTTATGATCACTTGCGTATTGGTTGGTATATTTTTTATTTTGAATTTTATACACAAAAATTTATATTTTTTTTTTTATCCGCTTTACAGAAAAAACCCGTTCCGCCGCGTTTTATTGGTATTTAAATGTTTCTCATATAGCCAAGGTCCCTGCTCGGGCGCCACTGTGACGAACCTTCTGGCCGGGGTTTTGGCTCGCCGGTGTCCAAGGTTCGGCTACAGACAATTTGTATTCGCAGGTTGGCTAATATTTCTTTCTTTTATTAAAGAAAACGCGAGCGGAGTTTTTTTTTCCAATTTTTAATTAATTTTATTTCTTATCAATTCAATTTTACTTTTAATTAGCTAAGAAAGAAACGGATTAAATTTTCAGTAAATAATAAAAATACTTATGCTACTCTAGCGCTGCGAAATGTTCCTTTTACGCCTCTGGCATCAACCGGGGATTCTCCTTTCTCCTCACTCATGCGCCTGACTTGACTTCTGCTGGCATCTAGTCTTTATTCTCACTTCGTTCTAGCGCATGAGTACCTCGGGAAAACCCAAAAACATACTCATGCGTTTGGATCTAACTTTACCCCTTACGCGAACTCCTAGCCTTGAAAATAACGCTTCGGTAGGGCGATGATGCCGAGCTCTCGCAATCAAATACCTCGGGGAGACCCGAAAGCGTATTTGTTTGGTTGAACGCGTCAGCAACCGCCAGACTAAAAAAACTAAACTCTGCCGTTGTGGCCGATGTTGAGTTCTCGCAACTAAGTACCTCGGGGAAACCCAAAAGCGCACTTATTTGGTTGAACACGTCGCCGACCGCCTAAACAAAAAAACTACTCTCCGCCGCTGTGACCGATGCTGAGCTCTCGCAACTAAGTACCTCGGGAAAACCCAAAAGCGCACTTATTTGGTTGAACACGACGCCGACCGTCTAAACAAAAAAACTACTCTCAGCCGCTGTGACCGATGCTGAATCTGTCGCGTTCTAGCGCATGAGCATCTCGGGAAAACCCAAATACACACTCATGCGTTCGAACCTAACCACAACCCCCCGCACGCGATTCCTACGATATGCTATCGGCTTGACGATTGCTCGGAGTTCTTACTCACAAGTACTTCGGGAAAACCCAAAACTGCACTTGTGTGTTCGAATGCACGACTACCGTCAAGCTAGCTCACTGCTGGAAAGAGACTTTGATTAGTTATTTATAAATTACCACTGTAGGCTGCGAACTGCGACTGCTGGCTCTGGTGGTCCCCAGTTGAATGACTAAAATTCTGATTTTTGTTTAACACCTAACCCTTTGCTGGTGCCGATTACATCAGCTGGTTCTTTATTATCTGTCACAACAGCTGTTTCGGTCGGTGGTGCCAGATAGTTTGCTAACTTAACCTAGTGTCTTAGCTACGATTTTGCAACCTTATGCCAACTTCAATATCTAGTTGTTCACATGCGCGTTTGTTTATGATTACTTAAAATATATTGTATAAAATTCATTTAGTTAAATTTTTCCACTTGTAACTTACAATAATTGAAAATAAATAGGGATTTTCACCAATAAGTAATAAAAAATAAGAAAAATGTAACGTAAGTCTGAGTATAATGTGATGCGGCGACGCGTCAGTCACCCGCCTTGATGCCTTTGTTTTGAGGAAGAAAACGAGTGCCGACTTTCTTCCTCACAATATTTATTTCAGTATTTATTGCAGTCTATGAAAAATTATTATTACAGACAAGAGCTTTGAAAAGTAAAAGTATGTATAAATTACAAAACCTTCTAAATAAATACTATTTGACAAAGTTTTCATGGCATTTTTAGAAATTGAGAAAATTAGAATTTGAATTTATCTCATTAATCAATTTTAAAGCTATAAAGGCAGAAGAAAAATTATTTCGAACCGTTTTCAAATAAAAAGGCACACAAGACCTAAGAGCTTGGAGGAACATTGAAGTTAATAAGTCTCAAAAGTACAGGACTGTGAAATAGCACCAGACACAATATCAAACATGAAAATGTTTTCTAGAGTTTTCATGCCAAGAAATATAATAACATCTGACAAACGGCTTGAAGGAAACCAAATTACCTGATTAAGTTTCAATCTCACATGTAACATCGCTTGTGTGCATGACTCCTAGTTAGTGCTTCCACTCTTCGGCACTTAAAAATTTTATTTTGATATCCATTAGTTTTTTCGAATATTAGAACAGTGGGACCACTTCAGCATTATTTTCTACCCAGAAAACTTGATGCTGATTCGGATTTGAATATTAATATTTCCGAAAACTTAAATTTGACCAGATAAGTATATTTTCACTTGTTATCATAATACTAAGATTGACAAATAATTTGAACAAAAAATTTCGGAGTGAAAATCTCAAATTTTACAAACTGCTGCGTGCCTTCAGAAACTATTGACTAATAGTAATGCACAATTTTGTTAAAAATAATTCATTTACGTAAATAATTTCAACGATTTTGATATCAAACAAGACAGCACATCGTCAATTATCATCCAGAAACATGCAACAACACTTTTTAGTTTTTTACAGGAGAAGCAAAAAAAATTGCATACTGAAATATATTTTAGATTTAGAAATCATTTTTCCAATCTTGCTTAAAACACAACCTGAGACTTATTTCTGAAGAAATTTTTTTTTCATGTCGTTCGTGCTATGTTTGTTACGAACTTTTAGATTTCTTTTTTTCTGGAACAAAATGACCTACATAACAACGTTGAAATGTTTGTGCATTATTTAAAACAACGGTTATAAATAAATCTGAAATATTTTTAAGTAAATTGGACTTTTCGCCACAACTAAAATTGTAAGTTTTTTAGTAAATTTTAAAAAAAACGTGTTTTATTTTTGTATTTTTTTTACTGGATATTTATGACATTCATTTATGAAATTAATTCAATAAATAACGAGAAAACAAAATGTTATGAATTTCATATGTAAAAGATTGAAAAGAGTCATAGCAAGTGTTTCAAATATGTATTTACTATATAAAATTCAGGCACATGTTGTTACAGCCTTTTGAATTTCGTTAATAAAATCGCTATTATTGAACATAAATTAAAAAATTTTATAGGATCTTGTAGTTTAGTCAAATAGATAATGCTGAAATCGCAATGCGGCGATCGGTCGGTCGCACTCTGACAGCTGAAGTAGAAACAATGCATGCTTATGCTGTAATCTTAAATGCGATCTCAGGCGTTGCGTTGCGTTTGATCATAAATACGATCAACGCCATACCCGAAGCTCGAGTAGAGCTACTTTCTACTAGAACTTGCGTTTGACACTTCTCGTTTACCCAGCGTATGTTTGTTTACGTGGTTTTCTCGTGCTGCAATTTTAATTAATAAAAAATGGAAAAATTTGAGGAAAACCTAATAAATTTAGTGAGCGAGCACGAGTATTTGTATTACACAAAGTCTCGGAGCTACAAAAATATAATTAATCGCGATTCCATATGGGCCAAAATTGCTGAGGAGCTTGGGACACCTGGTAATTTGTATTTACATCAAATTAGGTTGCAGTAAATTTTATGTAAAAATATTAACAGCCCTTTAATGGTTGGCTACTATCTCGCCATTTTAGTCGCCGAGTAAGAATTGGCTTTATAAACATACAGCCAATTCTTACTCGGAGACTAAAACGCAAGATAGTAGCCAACCATGAAAGGGGGGTTAAATTTCAGTTGACCATTTCAAGCAACGATGGGAAATTCTCCGAGATCGCTTCGTCCGGGAAAAGAAGAAAATGGACCAGCCCTCTGGCAGCGGCGCTGCTGCGCATGATGATGTTTGGGAGTTTTACAACTCACTGGAGTTTTTAAATGAGGCATTGAGGCCTAGAAAGTATGTGGCAATATTATTTTTAAAATATTTTAAAACGTTATCTATTTGTAGACAGGTTGGAAATGACGACTCTCCGAATGATGCCCATAGCGAAACACCGGAGTTTTTAGAATCTGAGCAAAACTCTTTCAGTTTCATGAACTGCTCCACTCCCGAGCCCATACAAAAGCAACCACCTAAAAGGTACCGTCCTGATAGCAGTATGGAATTTTTTGGCAACTTGTCAGAGACATTGTCATATCGGTTCAAAGTCCAGAAACAGTCTTCAAGATGGTGAAATGGGTTCCCCCCAAGAACATTTCTCCAAAGATGGTTCAATAAGAGCACGCAGAAGCTCGAACGTTTCCGGTTTCATCCTCGTTATTTTAAAAAATTGCACCGGGTCCTTAGTTTGCATTTTTTTTAAATTAAAAGCGTAAAAACCTTCCACGGCCCTGTTCAAATTAAGTTCACGAACCCATTGCCTTTGTACTGACCACTCATTACTTTTTTGTTCGAATTCGTAAGCAACGTGCAGAATAAGACCAATCAACGCCAGGTCCACTAAATTGTCCATTTCGTCTAAATCCATTTATTTTCTGAATATATCAAAACTAAAAAACACCACACAGTAAGCAAAATACTGACAATTGAAATTCGAATCCAGCAACTTTCATTGACAATGTCGAAATGACATACGCTCGCAACATTATGATTTACAAAAAGTAATGACGGGCGTTTGACAGCCAATATCGTACATTTTTGTAAAGTTTTTCAAACGCCGATCAAAGTTGACCAAAGCGCGATCGACCGAACGCCGCATTGCGATTTCAGCTTAATAACACTGTAGGGACGTAAAAATGACACACAAAAACGCCGAGACACCCAAACTTATTTTTTGGTCGTAGAACACGGTGACAAACTCAGTTTTTTCGATTAGATCAAATTCTCGAGATATTCGCGATTGATATTTCGTCACTTTTAAGCCCTTGTTTTAGCAATATTTTTCTTATACTTATACATATTTGAAAAAAAAAAACCATCGAAATGGATTGAAATTCGGTACATAGGTTCTTATGAACCTAAGCATTAGACCTATTGAATTTTTTTGGCACACGCCCTAAATTACGCCCAGCTCCCATATCACCCACAATTGTGAAATCTCAATAATAGGTGTTAAATGTGTACTATAGATATAAAATTTGCTATGTGTGTATGAAGTATTATTATCCATCTGAAAACCAAAAAGCCTACGCATACGCCCACCTCCCTACCACCCACACTAGTTTTTGCTCAATAAAAGGGCTTATATATGAGCTACGGAGAAAAAATTTGATATGTATGTCTAGCATAAGTTCTCAGTTGGGTACCAAAACCAAATATGGACGAGATTATTTGAAACAATTTTTCGCAATTTCCTATCAAAAGTTAAAAACGTAACCTGAAATTATTGCACTGTAGGTAAATTTCGAATTTTTGAAAGGACATACAAAAACGCCGAGATACGTCAACTTATTTTTCGGTCGTTGAATGTAGTGGCACACCCAGTTTTTTCCGATTAGATCAAAATCTCGAGAAATTCATTATTGAAATTTAGTCAATTTTTGACCCTTTTTTGCAAAATTTTTCTTATTTTTCGAGAAAAAGACATTGAAATATGTTTTGAATTAAGCGAAAATTTTATTCTTGTGTGGCGATTAACCAGTAGAAATCGGCAAGCATCGAATCGAATCTTTTGTCAGAAAACCGGTCTTCAAAAGACATGCTTGTTTGATGGAATCGTTCACCAGCTTCATCCGTTTCTGTTGACAACTACTTCTCATAAAAATCAAAATGAGCATGTAAAATATGTATTTTCAACGACATATGTACGTCTCATATATCAAATGCATGCATAATATTGTCGATGAAAACGCGATAATTTGGAGATCGATTTTTGCAAAACACATTATCAATTGCAGCGCGTGTTGAGTCCCATGCATTCAATACAGCTTTGTCCAGTATTCCTTTGAAATTTGTATCTCTCAGGAGCTTCCGAATATCCGGACCATTAAAGACGTCTGTTTTAAATGAGTTGAGGAATTTTCAAATAAATTGAAGTGAAATATTTTTGTAACACAAATTACCATTTACCAAAAACGTGAGAACTTATGCTAGACATACATATCAAATTTTTTCTACGTAGCTCATATATAAGCCCTTTTATTGAGCAAAAACTAGTGTGGGTGGCATGGGAGGTGGGCGTATGCTTAGGCGTTTTGGTTTTCAGATGGACAATAATACTCCATACACACATAGCAAATTTTATATCTATAGTACACATTTAACACCTATTATTGAGATTTCCCAATTGTGGGTGATAGGGGAGTTGGCCGTAATTTAGGGCGTGTGCCAAAAAAAATCAATAGGTCTAATGCTTAGATTCATAAGAACCTATGTACCGAATTTCAATCGATTTCGATGTCTTTTTCTAAATATATTAGAAAAATATTGCTAAAACAAGGGCTTAAAATTGACGAAATATCAATCGCGAATATCTCGAGAAATTGATCTAATCGAAAAAACTGAGTATGCCACCGTGTTCTACGACCAAAAAATAAGTTTGGGTGTCTCGGCGTTTTTGTGTGTCTTTTCAAAAGTTGAAAATTTACCTACAGTGTAATCAATCAAAAACTTAATTTTGAATTTCTTGATGTTAGGTGACGATATGTTCGTTGACGATAAAAATATTTATTTCGGGCCTAAGGCAGAGATGATTCTTAATGAATTTTCTGATATTGCTGGTACATATAGTATAAATTAAAAAAGAAATTTATGCAAAACTTTGTTCTGAAATTATAAAACTATAGGACTTTGCGGATCAAACTTTAACATAAATCAAAAATGAAATTATCAGAGACTGGGAGAGATGCTCAATTTATTTCCATATATTTGTGACGAAAAGATAATTGTGAATAAACTGTTTATATGTGACGGTGTCCTTTCAAAAATTTAGCCATTTAGACTATTGCTCATTTGCTGGAAGAAAAACTCTAAAAAAAAAAGTATTCGAGTTAATTATGCAGAAATCACCATCGTATTTGTTGTGTGAGCAAATAACTGCATTTAATGAACTTTATTGTATATACCGGTCAAACTTGTTTTTTAAGCCTAAAAATGTGCAGTGACATTTTAATGCAAAAGCATTGTGGTTAGTGAAGTAAGAAAATAAAATTTGTCAATTTCATTATATACTTGGCAAGTTGTAAGTGAGGGAAATTGGGCGGCCTTCGGCCGCTGATCAGGATTTACATCCTCTAATATGTACAATTTTGGCTTCGCGGCGGTTCAGTCTATAATATGTGCAACACTGACTTCGCTATTCACAGTGCATTTGCATTAAATAAATTGCATACTTTTAGGCTTTCAAATTAACTAGTTTCGTCTAGGATAAACTAGTTTGTCCTAAAAACTAGTTTGGCCCGTGACATATATATGTCGACATACTTGCATTTCTTTACTCGTAAGAATTAATTTATTGAAAACTTAATAATTATGCGTTTTTCTCCAAATTTAGGTTTTTTGTGCTACAACGGTCTTCCAGCAAACGAGCGATATGGTAAATTTTAAATCAAAGGCTCAACTTATTTTAATGGTCAGTTGATAAACCGCGCTCACAGTGAACAGTCGCATCGTCTCCTGGTTCGTGCTTATTAAACATCGTCTAATTGAAAACAACAACAAATTAAATTCTTTGTTTATTATCTTTCCGCGGTGTATAGTTTCTTATTTCTGTATAGTGACAATTATTTAAAGATGCCGTCCTCCTCTCCAGGTGGCAATTATTTTGCCATCTTGGATTCACCTCCAAAATCAAAACGAAAAAAAACAATCATTCGACTTTCCGTCTTTACCACAGAATACTTTCGTGAAGAAAAACTCTTGCCCTAAGTTCCTAGTAATAAAAAATAAAAACATTCAAAAGCCAATAAAACCATTGAATATTTTCCTTATAACAAAAGCTCTAGAAAGTATAACCACCGATCAACCAACTAAAGTATCATACACCCGTGATGGCGATCTCCTCATCTTAACAAAAAATGAAATACAAACAAACAAGTTCTTAAAAGCTACTCGGACATATGCGAGATAGAGGTTTCGTTATACCCTACACTGAATACTACAAAAGGTGTTATTTTTGCACCGCCCTTAAGAGACTTAACCGAAAATGAAATTGTTAATGGTCTTAAAGATCAAGCAGTAACGGCTTGCAAGAAACTAACAAAGTTTGTCAACGGTGAAGTCATTAATACTTCTCTTCATATATTATCATTTGAAAGATATCAATTCCCAAATGAACTAAAAATTGGTTTCTTAAACTTCAAAGTGGATCCTTACTTTCCGTCGCCATTGCAATGTAAAAATTGCTTTAAATTGGGTCACACCAAAAAATATTGTAAGTCAGATGCCAAATATGAAGTATGTTCAACCAGTATCCACGATCCCATACCATGTACAAAAGACGAGTGCACCAATTGTAACCACCAGCACCGGTCAAATAATAAAAACTGCCCCTCGATCAAAAAGCGTCAGGAAATAATCAAAACAAAAACAATTAAGAACTGTTCATATTTTGAAGCAACAAAAATAGTCAACGACATGCCAAACATGACAACTGAAGTTCCAAAAGAACAGTTGGAAGAAGCAATAAAATTGAGAGCTAATAGAATACAAATGCAATCCACAACCAATATTGTAAACACATTACACCTTCCACATAAAGAAAACGAGTTAAACAAAATCACAATTCATAATACAACAAATACTTCACCCATCGTAACTATGCCTTCTCATTCAATTAACGAAGAAAATGCAACAAAAAATTATACACCAAAAACAAAATTACAACAACACAACTAAACAACATTCCGAAAAAAAATCATTTGCCGAAAACAAACTTATCCGAAGATGACGAAATAAATGCTATAGACAAAACATAAATAGAGTACATACATATTAATATAATTCATTGATGTATGCTATAGTCAGTATATTGTATATACTTTCGTATTAGAATATATTAAGTTTTATATTATTTTTTTTTTATATATTTATAATGATACTTTTATTAGAATATATTAGTCGCTATACTACATATTCTATTGCATTAGAGTATATTATGTTTTGCCATGACCTTTAAAATAATTCAATGGAACTTAAATGGTTTCTTTAATAATTATTCAAATCTAGAAATTCTAATAAAAGAGCGTTCGCCTGATTTCATATCTCTGCAAGAGACCCACATACCGATAAGTCATACAGCATCTGTACCCAATCAATATAACTGCTATTTCCATAATCTACCGCAAAATATCACTAAAAAACAAGGAGTTGGAGTCCTCTTTAGGAAGAATATTTCACATAAAACCATTCATATCCACACTAATATCTCATTAATCGCCATAGAAATTAACATTGGGACAAAAATCACCATTCTCTCAGCAAATGATATCTACAATATATTAAGTAACATTTCTACACCGATTATTCTGCTAGGCGACTTTAATTCATGGAGCGCCATGTGGGGCTCCCAAAATTCGAACAGCAGAGGCAAAATCTTTGAAGATATAATTCTTACGAAAAATCTAATTGTTTTAAATGATGGTCAACCGACTCATTTCACAACTCATTGCTCATTTACTCATGTTGATTTGATTCTCTGTTCAGACACAATTGCTCCAAGGCTAACAAGTTCTACCTCCCCAAATCTTTACGGCAGCGACCATTTCCCAATTTTCACAAACTTAACTACTCCACTATCTAATAAGATTAACCCTAAGCCCAAATTTTTAACCAACAAAGCAGACTGGCCCAGATTTCATATTTTTGCGGAAAAGATGGCATCTAGTTTTGCAGCTTCAACTAATATAAATAAGGAATCTGCATCTATTATAAAATGCATAAAATCTGCTGCACACTATACAATCCCTCAAACAACTTATAAAAAACGCAAACTAGTTGTCCCATGCTGGTCAGTAGAGCTCGCTAATCTAAGAAAAGAAAAACAATCTCGTTGGACTGAGTTTAAAGCAAATATGACAATGAACAATCTTATTCATTACAAAAAATCGAACGCGAAGAAAATTAAAGAAGCCAAAAGAGCAAGTCTCGAGTCCCTCACTGCCACAATAAAGCCTCGATCCAACCCTATAACAATTTGGTTAAACATCAAAATGCTTTCTGGAACCTACACGTCTACTAGTATCAATTTTATCGAAACCCTACAAGGCCCTATTTACGATAGTAAAGAGATCTGTAATCACTTCGCTTCAACTTGGTCAACGTTTTCTGATGATTCCAATTTCCATCGATCTTTCATTATGCTTAAGAACGATAACTTAGCCTCCTATTACAACAACAATCAGCTTTCTGCTGATACAAAACTAATCGAAAGTAAAATAACTCGTTTAGAGTTCGACTCTGTCATTTGCGCAATGACAGGGAAAACACCAGGTAAGGACAAAATATCCTTTCCAATGCTAAAAAATTTAGCCGATAGTTTCAAAAATAGACTTGTCAAACTTTATAATAATATATTCGATCAAGGTATATACCCTCAGGCGTGGAAAAGCGCTGCTGATATACCTATTCCTAAACCTACGAATTCTGCATCAGAAGTAAGCGGCTACAGACCCATCTCACTCCTGCCATGTTTGGGTAAGACTATTGAAAAAATAGTTGCAAAACGTTTAATGTGGTTTGCTTTAAAAAAAAGCTCATAAGTCCCCATCAAGTTGGATTTCGAGTATATTTCGAGCACTTTGTCTCGACTGCCATATCGCGAAAAAATCATGTTTCTGTCTTAAGTCTAGATTTTGAGAAAGCATTTGACAGAGTTGGTGCACACATAGTTTTACGACAATTAGCTATCTGGAAAGTGGGAAATAAAATTTACAACTTCGTAAAATCCTTTTTAACCAACCGCACATTTAATGCAACGTATACTCCCATGCTTACAAGCTTTTGAATGGCATTCCACAGGGTTCGCCCTTGTCGGTAGTTCTTTTTACTATCGCATTTAATGAAATCAGCAAAATTGTGTTAAAATTTAAGTCTCCCTCACATATAATATATACTGATGATGTGCTGATTTTCACCAAAACTAAAGATTTGAATACTGTTAAAAAGATTTTCTCAGGTGTATTTGCAGCTGTTTCTAAATGGTCTGAAAGTTCGGGACCTAACATTTCATTAAGTAAATGGAAGACCTTCCACATTTGTAAGAAAATAAATTGTGATTTCACCACTTTAAGTTACAGTAATACAAACATTTTACATACAACCAGTCTCAAATTCCTTGGCGTTACATTTGACTCTAAATTAACTTATAAGGACCACTGCATCAATTTAAAAAAAGGGCTTAACACTAGGCTAAACATAATAAAATATATTATCATCTCAACATTGTCTAATTCATGTGTCGACATTATTAAACCTGGTGAAAGCTCTAATTATATCTAAGATAAATTATGGTTTGGAAATATATGGTCATTGTGCAAACACCAACATAAAGCAAATTTTACCACCATATCATTCAGCTGCAAGAAGAGCAATAAGGGCATTTCCAACATCACCCACTAATTTCGTCCTAACAGAAGCAGGTCTACCAAATATTGAAGAGATGATCCAGCGAAGTACGTTATCACTGATCCCTAAACTATTATGCTGCAGTAATAAAATTCTTTATGATACTGTAAGGACTGTGTCGAAATATAAAAGGAATTTGAAAAGAAAATCCACCATTGTAAAAGTGCTTTCCCAAGCTAAAGAGCTAAATATTTTCTCACCTCCTGCTTTAAAGCCTTTTGATGCCTGTCCTTATTGGATCAATACTGATTCAAATTTTGTGCTCGATATCGCTATTTGCCAAAAATCTAGCACAAATCCCATCATATATCGCAGTATGTGCGAGGAAGTGACTATGCCTTTGCGAGAAAAATCCTATAAGCTACTTTTTACAGACGCTTCAAAAACAGCACACTCCACGAGTTTTGCAATCGCCAGTTCATATACCGATTTGTTACAGATTGGACTCCTTTATCCTCATTGCTCAGCTTTTACGGCAGAAGCTTATGCCATTCTCCAAGCAGTCTTATATGCCTCCAAATTCAAAGAAAAATTCTTGATTTGTACGGACAGTCTGTCTACCATTGCAGCAATAAAAAACGTATAAAATAAAAACGCATTAAGTGTGGCGATTCGTAATTTGCTTTATAAAAGCAAAAATAAAATTAAAATAATGTGGGCACCAAGCCATGCTGGAATCCTCGGAAATGAAAAAGCCGATGAAAATGCTAAGCTAGCTACGAGACAACCCCTCTTCTACTTCCCTTTGGCAGGAAAAGAAGACAATGCTAGCCTTATAAAAAATATCTTAGAGGATGACAAGGCAATAAAATGGCGCGCAATTTCACATCACTACACCTCCATAAACAGTGATGGCAGTAAGCCAACGTACCCACCAAACGGCCGCTGTAGTGATCATAAAGCTTTCATTCGCCTAAGGATTGGCCACTCTATCATTACCCACTCGCATTTATTAACAGGAGATGTAAGTCCTTCATGCCCTTACTGCCACTCTAACTTATCCATAAAGCACCTCTTAAATGAATGCACGCATTTTTCTTCAATAAGACAGAAAATATTTCAAGATAGAACTCCTTCAGATCTTCTTAAGAACACTGTTTCCGAAAACATAATTAAAATCAATTTATTTCTCTATGAGTCAGGTTTGAAACGCTTAATCTAATTTCAAAAAACTAAAATAAAATAATGCAATTTTATATCAGTAAGCCGAAGGCCTTGGTTGCTAGTGCTTTTCTTGTACAGTAGTTATTAAGTATCTATTGTTCATATAATAAAATAAAAATAAATATTTCAATGGTATGTCCAAATGTGTAAAGTACCGAGTCTGGGGCGGAAGTTGTGAGCTGTACGGAATGACCGAGTCTTGTAAAAATTTTTAAAGGTATATTTTAAAGGTTAAGCTTAAAATTAAATAAAAAGAATACATCTTTCAGATATTTTTTAAATAAATGTTTAAAGAGATCAGCACTAGCAAAATTAAAAGTTTTGGATATTCTTAGGGGTGACACGAATTTCTTCCATCCCACCAATATTGTTGTGGTATTGCTTTTACCCAATGTGCACAAAAACGAATGCGGATTTTCAGGCTTCGACGAATCCGTCTCGAACTCGGAACGGACTATATATACGGATCTGTTACGGACTCGTTTTTTTTTTAAATAAAACGGATTCTAAACAATCTAATTTTTTTTTAATTAAAACGGATTCGAGACAGACTCCTTATTTTAAATAATACGGATTATAATTTCTTTAATTCCCTACGTGCATATAGTCCATTGGAAATTGGTTCAACATGTCAAGTTGAAACAACTCCAAAACATTCCGTTACTGCTGTGTACGATGATCTGGATATTTTCTGCATCCATATCTTTTATTGGATCGTAATTAATTTTCGCGTATTCTAAATATAATTTTGTGTTGAAGCCGTATGCCGTGTTGTGTGCATTTGTGGCAACTATTATATCCAGAATGGCTTTTTATTCCGAGACAGTCTCGAGTCCATTTTATTTAAAAAAACGAGTCCGTCTCGAATCCGCTTTACTTAAGAAAAACGAATCCGTTGTATTTAAAAAAAAACGAGTCCGTTTAGAATACGTTTATCTCACAAAAAACGAATCCGGAACGGATCCGCTTAGTTTACAAAAAACGAATCCAGAACGCATCCGCATATGAAGTCCGTTCCGAGTTCGCGACGAATCCGACAAAGCGGACTATCCTTTTCATACGAAAACGAGTACGAGACGGATCTGAAACGGAATCCGATATGCGGTTTCGACACTCTGTTAAGCAAATAAAAGTTCATTACAAATCATGTACCATGGGATCGGCGGTAACATAATATTTGAGGTGTTGAAGCTAGAAAGCGGAAAATTGGTACTTTTTTACTTTTGTCCGGTCAATTGTCAATTTTTTTTATAATAAAGGAAGAAGAAAAAGAAAAACAAATCACGGATTTGAATTCCCCAATCGATAGTTTACCGAAAACCATACCCACTTTCATAGCGTCTGTTACTTGCACCATTTTTTAAATCAATATTTTGAAAAATGGGTTGTTTACTTAAAACGGAGGGCGCTAATCCAGTTTTCAATATTAACCTTTGTTCGGTCAACGTATAACGTATTTTTTACTTTATATTTATATTATGAATTTAACCTGAAATATTGTAAGCTATGTACTTATAAAATTTTGTTCAATAAGTTTCTTTAACTTTCTATACTTAGGGCTTAAACTGCTTCCTAATTATTTCTATGCTTAGGCCTTAAGTATGCATAATGTTGTACTAAAAAACATAACTGCACTAACTGTAATTTAAGCTCTTTAAACATTGTATAAAAGACCAAAAATAAATTGCAGTCGCTCTCTTGCTGCATCAATCGATCTAACGTCGTATCGTTTACTTTTACCGCGCTAGTTAATTTGCACCACTTTCGCACTCGCCCCGTTTAAGCAGTAGCTTATAAATTTAAAATATATTAAATTAATTAAATCGGTTTCTGCTGAAATAGGAAAAACTCTTCTTATTTAACATTTTGGCGCCCAACGTGGGGCAAGTGCAAATTTAAAGTTGAACGAATAAAGAAGTATTTAAAAAAAAAATGTGCTAATGCAAATAAATACTTGAAAATTAAAAAACAAAACACTGTGTTAGTGCATAAAAGTCTCAAGGACAAAACTTAAAGAAAATAATCATTTGTCTCGCTAGAACTATCGCGGTAAAATTTATTTCACTTTAAAGACCATTATATTTTCGGGTGGGAAGTTCGGTTCGCGACTCGCTGCTCGGTCAACGTGATCATCATATTCATCATTATCCCAGCCTGCGCAGTCACCATTGTTCCAGAAAACAAAAACTACAAGCTGTCTCAACAAAGGGAGTATACATTTTTCAAAATTGTATATGTAATAAATTAAAAATTTAAATCACTAAAATTTAATTAATCACATTCGGATTGTGTATTTTTTTTTGATGCCATAATCCTTTAAAGAGTCAGCATAATTTTTTGGAGGAATTCTTTGATCGTAATTTTACGATATCATATATTTCATTTGGAGCGAAAATTGTCTCACAACGTAAACCATCATTGCTTGCAGCAAAGCAGAACGTCGGCGCAGTTGCATTTCGTGTATATGCTCTTAAGTTAATTTATTCATCCTTTTTGTCGTTTACAATTGTTTGACTCGACAATTTTTTTCTCTTCTTCGCTATCAAGTTTGACTTGAAAAATTAAACTTTATTTTCGCTCTCGTTTTTGCATCGTCGCAAGCTGCAGCTTCGCTTCACTGCTCAGCTCATTTTACCTCTGCCGTCTGCTTATATTGTTATTCGCTTTTTTCGTTTTCGTTGCTCATCACTATGTCGTTGCAACAATATAATCAACAGCGCAGTAACACTAGGAAAAATATTACTCGCATAAAAAACATAATTGAAGCAAGTGCAAAGGGGGAAGGGAAAGCGCTCTCATCTACTGAGTTAAAATGCCGCTTAGGAATACTCGAGTCGTATTTTAAGCAAATTTTGTCGTATCAAACAAGCATTGAGGAATTAGATCCAAAAGACAATGCTCGCGGTGAACTTGAGGATCTTTATGTTTCTATTAAACTTGCGATACAATCGCAGATAGGAGAAGATTTTCACAACACATTTTCAGACACAGCTTTTGCATTCCCTGTCTCAAATACCAAGCTACCATCGTTGAAATTGCCTCTTTTTGATGGAAAGTACTCTGAGTACAAAAATTTCATAACTTCTTTTAATCAAATTATTGATCGTGAGCATGGTTTGTCTAACATCGAAAAATTCAACCATTTACTCAATTGCCTCCAAGGCCAAGCTTTAGAGACCGTCAAGGCTTTTCAAGTTTCAAATGAAAATTATCCAAAGGCTCTTGAACGGCTCAAAAATCGCTATGATAATAGCACATTAATTTTCATGGAAAATATCACAACTCTATATCAACTTCCTTCAGTTTCTAAGCAAAATTGTGGTCAACTTAGAAGTCTTGTTGATAATGTGTCGGCACTGTATAGCTCGCTTTCGTCTCTTGGTAGCGACAAAGATATATCAAATGCAATGTTAATATATTTGGTCATGGAAAAGGTTGATGAGGACACTCAAAAAAAGTGGAAGGATTCATTGGATTTTACTAAATTACCTACTTGGGATGACTGTGCTAAAATTTTGGAAAGACGCTGTCAGTTCCTAGAATCAACGAATACAAACGCAACTCAGTCTCATCATTGTGAAAATAAAGCGCCTTTCAACAAAAATAAAAATAAGCCTCATCGTCAAAGTTATACTTTTTCATGTACGAAGCGTACATGTGTCTTGTGTTCAAAGTCTGATCACTCAATTCATAATTGTTCTCGTTTTAAAAATATGGAAGTATCGGAACGTTTCGAAAACGTTAAACGCCTTGGCTTATGCATAAATTGTTTCGCTAAAAATCACCAAGTGACAAATTGCTCATCCACTTTCAAATGTAGAATCTGCTCACGACTCCACCACACTCTTTTGCATCGCACTCAATCACCTGCTACTTTTTCGTCTTCGTCGTCGTCACAACCATCATGTTCGCGTGTTGCATCAACTGAAGCTTCTGTCGATGCTGTTGCTCATACTCATATGGGAAAACATTCGCTGGATCAAGTTATTCTTGCCACTGCTGTTGTACTTGTTCGTGATAAATCTGGTTGTTATCACATGGGCCGTGCATTACTTGATTCTTGTTCGCAAGTAAATTTCGTAACCGAAGAATTCGCTCAAAAGTTACGTTTAACCAGGGAAAAACATTCAATGCAAATTTTAAGCATCGGAAATTCACATTCCGATATTAAGCATAAAGCTTCAACTTCTATTAAATCTCGGTTCTCTAATTTAGAATTGTCTCTTTCATTTTGCATTACGTCTCATATTTCATATCAGCCCGAATTGGACATTGATATTTCGTCATGGAACTTGCCACCAAATACGCAGCTGGCTGATGAGCATTTCTTTAAGTCTAAACGCATTGATTTGTTGCTAGGAACAGAAAGCTTTTTCGATATTTTGTCGGTCGGCCAGATTAAACTTGGCAACAATTTACCCATTCTTCAGAAAACATTGTTGGGTTGGGTCGTATCTGGTCGGTATAAAATTCACATTTCTCCTGTCTCATCGTTGTCAACTTGCTTGCTGTCATATGAAGAATCAATAGATAAGCAATTGGAACAAATGTGGAAATTGGATGCAATTGAGACTCCAACAAATCGATGGACCGATGAGCAAACTTGTTGCGAAAAAATTTACTCAAAAACCGTGTCTCGCACTTCAGAGGGAAGAATTGTTGTACGATTACCATTTAAAGATACCACTTCGTCTCTTGGTTTTTCAAATGGTACTGCATTGAGAAGATTCACATCACTTGAGCGTCGCTTGGCTCGAGATTCTGATACAAAAACTCAATATGTTTCTTTTATGAAAGAATTTATTGATTTAGGGCATATGAGCGTGGTAAAAAACCCCGAACTTGATGCACCACACTATTACATCCCTCACCATTGTGTTTTAAAGCCAACAAGTACATCTACAAAATTAAGAGTGGTTTTTGATGCTTCATGCCAAACTTCGTCTCAAAGGTCTCTCAACGACATTTTAATGGTCGGACCTACAATTCAAGAGGAATTGTACATTTTGCTCATTCGTTTTCGCCTTTATCGCTATGCAATCACCGCTGACATCGTCAAAATGTACCGGCAAGTAGATGTAGATCCCAGGGATCGCTGTTTTCAATATATTTTGTGGAGAAATTCAGAAAAAGAACCGATACAAACTTTCAAACTCAATACTGTGACCTACGGTACGGCTGCTGCACCATTTCTCGCTATTCGTAGTCTCCACTATCTCGCAGACCAATATGCTTCTGAATTTGAACTAGGTGCTGCAACAATTAAATCTTCGTTTTATGTTGATGATTTCTTAGGAGGATCTGAAACTCTCGAAGAGATGTTAAAAATAAAATTTGAAGTTACAGAAATTCTTAAAAAAGGGTGTATGGAACTCGCAAAGTGGCACTCTAATCATAGAACCTTTAGAGACGAAGAGACGACTAAAAACTTAAACCTAGATGACTCTTTTGTAACAAGTACGTTAGGCATAACATGGGATCAAAATCAAGATGTGCTGCTGTTTTCATTTAATCCCAAAAATCAATTTGATAAAGTTACAAAAAGAACAATTTTATCGTTAGCTTCGTCACTTTTTGACCCTCTTGGCTTACTAGCTCCAGTCATCATCATCGCAAAAATTATTCTCCAAGAACTTTGGCTCCTTAAAATAAATTGGGATGAATCTGTACCACAAACCTTACAGACCGCGTGGGAAAATTTTCTTAAGGACCTGGATTCACTCCGTTCGCTTAAAATACCTAGATATTGCTTGTTGGCAAACGCTAAATCAATACAATTGCATGGGTTTTGCGACTCATCGATACGTGCATACGGCTGCTGTCTGTATCTTCGCGTAAATGACTCACGTGGTAACGTATCTGTTCAACTTCTTACTGCAAAATCTAGGGTCGCACCCACAAAGAAAAAATCATTACCAAAATTAGAACTTTGTGGAGCTCATCTTTTATCGCAACTGTACGCTAAAACTAAATCGTCCTTAAGTAACTACATTTCTGAAGTATATTTATGGACTGACTCTCAAATTGTTCTACACTGGCTCAAGTTACACTCATCTACCTTATCGGCCTTTGTTGGTAACAGGATATCCGAGATTCAAGATCTTACAACGGAATGTCATTGGAGGCATGTCCCAACTAATTTTAATCCTGCCGACATTGTCTCAAGAGGCTCTTCTGTTAAAGAACTCACTGATTCGATATGGTACACTGGGCCGTCTTTTTTAAATCTCGATAAGCCACATTGGCCAGAAAATAAATACGACAAAATAGATTACAATGAAGTTGACAAAGAAAAGAGAAAGTCAACTTTTCATACTGCGTCCAAAACTAACTATATCCTTGAATCCATAAAAAGGTATAGCTCATATATAAAAACTTTACGCATCGTTGCCTGGTTGTTTCGATTTCACAAAAACTATTCCAATAAATCAAATAATAATATCGACTCGTATTCCCTTTCCCCTCAGGAACTAGAAAACGCTCTACTCTGTATTGTCTGGAATTTGCAACAAAAATACTTTGAAGAAGATATTCGGCGGCTCACGAAGGGTATAGCTTTGCAAAGCTCTCTAAAGTTCCTGAATCCATTTTTGCAAAATACTGGAAATTTCAATCTGCTCAAGGTTGGCGGTCGTCTTGAACTAGCAAAAATTTCTGAAGAACAAAAACACCCTATACTTTTGCCAAGTAGCAATGAATTCGTAAAAGGGTATGTTCGTCACTTACACATCACCAACTACCATGCCGGTGCAAAGGCACTTGTGGCGCTAGTTCGTGATCGTTTTTGGATAATCAACGCTAGAAATTTGACCCGTCAAGTTGTGAGATCTTGCACGCACTGCATTCGCTACAAGCCTCGTTTGCTTCAGCAAATAATGGGTAATCTTCCTGTCGAGCGCCTCAATCCATCCAGACCATTTTCTCGCTGTGCTGTCGATTTTTGTGGACCAATAAATACATATTATCGAATTCGTGGCAAGGTCCCATACAAGACATATGTTGCAATTTTTGTGTGTCTCTCGTCAAAGGCTGTCCACATTGAAGTTGTCTCAGACCTGTCAACGGAAGCCTTCATATCAGCATTAAAGCGTATGATCGGTAGAAGAGGCTTACCTACTGACATATTCTGTGATAATGCTACTAATTTTGTTGGTGCTAATAACAAATTAGCAGAACTCAAAAAATTTATTTTTAATTCAAAAAATCAAAATCTTATAACTAATTTTTGTACTAATGAATTTATAAACTTTCGTTTCATACCTCCCAGAGCACCACATTTTGGCGGTTTGTGGGAGGCTGCAGTGAAGTCTGCTAAAGGTCATCTAACTCGTACGGTGATGAATGCACGACTCACCTTTGAAGAGCTCACAACGGCTATGGTTGAGATAGAAGCTATACTGAATTCTCGTCCAATTTCGCCTCTGTCATCCGATCCAAGTGACTTCGAAGCGCTAACTCCTGGACATTTTATAATCGGTAGCGCACTTAAAGCTCTTCCAGAACGTGAGGCACCGAACAAAGAAATTGATCAACTTGAGCATTGGGCTCGCATCAGTGCAATTAAGCAACGCTTTTGGCAACAATGGTCCAATGATTATCTCAACGAGCTTCAAGCCCGCACCAAGTGGACCAACAAGCAAATTAATGTCTCAAATGGTGCTCTTGTTATAGTCCATGAAGACAATGTCCCACCTCAGCGCTGGCTAATGGGACGAATCGTCAACGTAATTCCTGGCAAGGATCAACGTATACGAGTCATCGATGTACAAACTACAAAGGGTGTTATCCGTCGACCTGTGCATAAGCTTGCTGTACTACTTGCTTGAAAGGGTTCTTTCAAGGGGGCCGGAATGTTCGGTCAACGTATAACGTATTTTTTACTTTATATTTATATTATGAATTTAACCTGAAATATTGTAAGCTATGTACTTATAAAATTTTGTTCAATAAGTTTCTTTAACTTTCTATACTTAGGGCTTAAACTGCTTCCTAATTATTTCTATGCTTAGGCCTTAAGTATGCATAATGTTGTACTAAAAAACATAACTGCACTAACTGTAATTTAAGCTCTTTAAACATTGTATAAAAGACCAAAAATAAATTGCAGTCGCTCTCTTGCTGCATCAATCGATCTAACGTCGTATCGTTTACTTTTACCGCGCTAGTTAATTTGCACCACTTTCGCACTCGCCCCGTTTAAGCAGTAGCTTATAAATTTAAAATATATTAAATTAATTAAATCGGTTTCTGCTGAAATAGGAAAAACTCTTTTTATTTAACAACCTTAATCCCAATAATGGGTCTTGTCCAGACATATAAGGCTACTATAATCCGCTGACACATCGTGAAAAACTTAAAAAGTTTTTATTTTGAACCGCTATAATTTGCATATTTTTTTGGGTGGTGCCACGCCCCTAACGGAAAATACGTTGCCGCGGCTAAGCTGATGAACCGATTTTAATAAAATTTGGTTTGGAGATAGACTGAACCATAAGAAAAGTAATTATAAGCAACTTTTTTAATTTTTTAAAAAACCCAAGCATCTGAACTACTAGTCTAATCTCAGGACTATCTAGGGAAATGTTATATAGGGATTAATAACCTTTAAATTTAGTGCTTGTTTGATCAAATAAGTGTTGAATTATCAAGCTGAACTTGTTTGAAAAATACTGTACTAATAACGTGTACTGTACTAACGTGTTTGTTTCATGTTATTTGAATATCAAATATTTTCTCATTCAATAAAATATTCTGAATCAATTGCAACATAGCCATATTTCAATAGGTTATGGGCCCAGGGATCCATGATAGAGACTCTGCGGACAATTTTAAGAATAAATAAAATATTTAATATTAAAGAAATTAAAATGGCTTCAAATACGTTTGCGGCGAAAATACCAATTTTCAACGGGACCAATATTTCAATATGGAAAACCCAAATGGAAGCTTTGTTGCATAAGGAGAGGTTGCTGAAAATTGTTAACGGAACAACGACTGCACCAGCTGAGGCTCCAGAATGAGAACATTGGAAAGAAAAGGATCTAGACGCCCGCGCTGACATTCTCATGGCTTTAGCACCAAAAATAATTTTACTAGTGAAGGGATTTGAAACTTCTAAGCAAATTTGGGATTTTCTAACACAAACATACGATCGGAAATCTACACGGCAAAAGGTGGAACTTTACAGAAATTTGGTGAACTTAAAAATGCGTGAAGGACAATCAGTGCAAAGTCATTTGGAAGAATTTGATGAGCTCAATACCCGTTTAGAAGAAGTGGGTGGTAAGTTGAAGAAGAGCTGAAGGTCATCATTATTTTAGATGGTCTAAACTAGGGTTTGTAATCCCGTGCTATATTTGTAATCCCGGGATTTCGGGATTATATTTATCTAGTCCCGGGATTGATCCCGGGATTTTTAAATACCTGTTCTTGAAAAATATTAACACATTATTTTAGTAAAATTTTAAGAAAATTAAAAACTTGACACATTCCAAAAACATGTTTATAAAAAAATATTTATTAATTTATAAGGAAATTCATTGTTTATATGATATTGTACATACTTAATTATTAAATTATAAGGAGTTCATTCATTGTTTGAAAATTAATAGTAATTAATTTTGTAAAATTTTTAAAATACGTTTTGAGGAAGCAAAGCACATCCAAAGTTTCATCGCCCAAACGATTTCTTATTTTAGTTGCGAAAAGTCCAGCCGCAGAAAAAGCACGTTCAGATTCTACATTGGTAGGTTTAATAGTCATTAAAAAATCATAAGCTCTTTGTAAAAAGTCACCACGTGTTCCTCCATTTTCAAACAACAGCATTTCCTTTTGAACTTTCACTGATAGCGTCTCACATCGAATTGGTATCCTCGGCAAATGCGCTTTTCTTATAGCTTTATTAAGTTCGTCAGAAATAGATTCAGATGGAGACTCGGAAACAATTTCGAGAGGTGCCTCATTTAAAACAGAAAGTTCAACTTCAGATTCAGTCTCATAAGCTGTTTCTGATGTAACTGGATTTGAAGCGTGTAGTCTTTCGAGTAACTCAACTATTAATTTGCGGCATTTTATTGAAGATGGAACTATTACTATGTCTATTTCAGATTCGGATTGACCGTTGATTCTACCATTGTGCAGATACTGAAGGATACCACTTATATCTGTTCGCCTTTGTTGCATTCGAAGAATGAGAGCTGAATACAATTTTTGACTTATCACGTTGTTAGCATCTTTAAGTTTTTTTAACATAAAAGTTATGGCAACATCGGCTGTGAACAAATTAGCATCCCGACGGCAAAGGGCTTCGACTGTAGCTTTTACTGGGATTAGCGCATTAATGATATCAGATACCATTTCAATCTCATTATTGGATAAAGCCAAAGATTCACCTTCAGGTAGACTTATGTCTATTAATGCCTTTTGTATACAATTTTTCAATAAATAGACGCGTTCAAGCATTGACAAAAGACTGTTCCATCTAGTCTTGCAGTCTTTTATTAGAGCCATTTGCTTCCAGAATTCGCAGCAACTGAACAAAAAAAAACAATCCAAGAAAATCTAATATGAAAATAGTCAAATCTCAACTGAAAAAATTTAAATTAAAAAATGTTGAACCAAATACGATTTTTTTACAAAAAATTTTAAGAGTGCTGTGAGTTATTTTTCGTTTTAGGCATAAAAAAGTCAAATCCCGGGATTAAGTGATCGATCCCGGGATTGATAAAATCAGCGGGATCTCGGGATTTCGGGATTACAAACCCTAGTCTAAACGAACGATACATGGATATTAAGGCAGCGTTCAATACAGCATGTGAATTTCCAACAATCAACACTTTAAGATCTAGGTTGTTGGAGATAAACAGCGATCAATATAATCAAAATGACAACAATGAAGCACTAAAGGCGAAGTCAAGTAAATTTAATCAAAAAAAGGTTGATGTATCATATGGTCAAGGTATGTTAAAATCTTTTAAGTGATATCGATGTGGTAAAACGGGACATATGGCTAAAAACTTGTGAGGACGAAAGTCAGCAAGCCTCGTTTGCGTCCACATGCGCAGCTCGCCGCATGGAAACAATATGCATTTATTTTGCATCATTGATCATTTATTATTTTTATATATTATTATCATTACTTGGAAATCATCAGTATTATCATTAAATAAGTAAAACGCGTAGAGAAATAATAACGTTAAGCTCAGCATACTTAAGTAACAAATTATGCTACGCTAAAGATTAAAATAAGTAAACGGCAACACTATAGGATAATCTATCCAAACAGCTGTTCGTGGTGAAACAGAATGTCAACAAGTAATGTCACCACGAACGAAAGGGAACTAGGCAAACAGCGACTGCCGAAACATATAATGTCGGCACTTTGAAAAATATCAGTCAGTCACGGCGGAACCAGCTAAGGGTACAGACATATTTTAGAACTGAGCTCTGGTAAGCGAACTCTTTGCACATTATATGTTTCTTTTCCGTAAAAAAACAACTTATGCTGCTAGTGCTAGTCAAAGCAGCATACGTTGGCATTGAATAGATTTTGTTAGCGGTGGGTCGCTCTGAGTAGTCTGACGTTGCTAGTGCTTTGCAAAGTAGCGTACGGTTACTCTCAGCGCATAATCGAACGGTGGGTCGCTGTAAGTGGTCACGCGTTACTAGTGCTTTGCAAAGTGACGTATGATTACGCTCAGCGCATAAGTGAGCATAGGTCCTCATTTCAAAACGGTGGGACGCTCAGAGTGATCACGCGTTACTAGTGCTTTTGCAAAGTGACGCATGATTACGCTCAGCGCACAAGTGAGCATAGGTCCTCATTTGGAAAAGGGGAGACGCTCAGAGTAATCACGCGTTACTAGTGCTTTTGCAAAGTGACGTATGATTACGCTCAGCGCATAAGTGAGCATAGGTCTTCATTTTTTGCAAACGGTGGTTCGCTCTGAGAAATCACGCGTTACTAGTGCTTTGCAAAGTGACGTATGATTACGCTCAGCGCATAAGTGAGCTTAGGTCCTCATAGGAAAACGGTGGTTCGCCCTGAGAAATCACGCGTTACTAGTGCCTCGCAAAGTAACGTATGATTACGCTCAGCGCACAAGTGAGCGTAGGTCGCCCTTAAGAAACGGTGGATCGCTCTGAGTAGTCGGGCGTTACTAGTGCTCTGCAAAGTGACGTACGGCTACGCTCAGCGCATAAGTGAGCGCAGATCGCATTTTAGAAACGGTGGATCGCTCTGAGTAATTGGGCGTTACTAGTGCTTCGCAAAGTAACGTACGATTATGCACAGCGCATAGGCGAGCGTAGGTGAGTTTTATCGGTGGATCGCGGCAAACGGGTGTACGGTGCGAGCGCGAGGTAAAGCAACAACGACTACAACCCGGTATCCTCAAGGCGGACGGACGCGACGAAGCACTTTGATTTAAATATAAATTAGGCTAAGAAACGAATGTATAAAATAAATTTATAATCTATAAAAAAGTGAATTATATTAAAAGCTTGTTAAGAATTAACTCGGTAGTGTTTCTTTGACCGGATACTTGTGTCTTCTTTAAAAAAGTAAAGCAGCCCGCAAATTATAAATTTTTGTAGCCGAACCCTGGACACCGGCGAGCTTAAACCCCAATGGCGCCCGAGCAGGGACTGTGATTAAAAAAAAAAAATAATAATATATATATAGTAAAGAACAAGTCCGGTTAAAATCAATCTTAATAGTAATACAAACAAAAATCAAGCTAAATAATATTCAATAAGAAAAAAAAAATTAATAGCAAAAGTGAACCAAGGAACTCTGAACATCGGAAGAAAAATAGTAAAAACATAGTACACTTAAAAAAAAAAAAAAAAGATCTAACGAAAGGATTTACATAAAGACAGTGAACATACAAGTGTTAAATATTAAATCAAGCTAAGTAATAATAAAAAAAAAACAATTAAGAAAAGTGAAAAAAGAAACTTTGAACATCGTGAGAAAAATAATAAAAAAAAAAAAAGTATTACATACATACATAAAAAAAAAAAAAAATCTAACGAAAGATTAACACAAAGACAGTGAACACAAGTGCTAAATAGTAATTAAAAACAGAGTGAACTACAGTAGGAAACAAAATAATAATGCTTAGTGTCTCTTGGATTCACGCATTAAAAAAGGAAGAGTTGGTGGCTTATTGCGAAGAATTTAGCCTTGAAACAACCGGCACAGTCGATGACCTACGGAAACGCTTCCGCACGTTTTTAGCGGATGAAAATCATACAGCAGAGCGTTTGCAACGTTTACTTGAGGTACAAACGCTCCACAAAAGATCTGTGTCACCAAACCCAACTACAGAAAAACGTAAAATAGATGAAATCACCGGTGCTTCACATAAATCTGAGATAGTAACGAAACAACAGACTAGCGATCCGGATCAATCCATCAGCCAAGCACTGCCCGCAATATTGAACAATACACAGGAGAACCAGCCAAAGGAACACTTATTATATAATCCCACTATTATGGAACAGGTCCGAAAGTGGTCAGTAAAATATGATGGGGGCAAGGAACCCCTGATGTTCATAGAAAGAGTGGAGGAGTTGGCTGAAGCTTACGGAGTAAACCCGGACCATCTTCCTCGTACAATGCCAGAACTGCTGCAAGACAAGGCCCTAGCTTGGTTTAGAAATAATAACCAGCAGTGGCCCACTTGGAGAGCCTTCAAGAAAAGTTTTTCCGAATTCTTTTTGCCGCCAAGGTATTTCGAGACCCTCGACGACGAGATAAGGAAACGATGCCAGCAGCCACAAGAAAAATTCAAGGACTATGTGCTGGCAATTCAGACCTTGATGAGACACGCGGCCTACGACGAAGAGCAGTGCCTAAGCCGTATTTTTCGTAATTGTAGAGCAGAATATCAATGGTATATAAAAAGGCGAGACTTTAGCACGTTGCCAGAACTGATCTCATTGGCGGAGGATCTTGAAGTGATTAAACAAAAAGAACCAGAACGACGGGAAATCATCCGAAACCGGGCTGAACAGCATCGCATGATAATACCAACAACTGAAGAAAGAATCAACGTACAGACTGCTTGCTGGCGCTGCAGCCAAGGAGGTCACGCTGCCCGAGATTGCCAAAACCCTCAACGACTGTTTTGTTGGAAGTGCGGTAAAATTGGAGTTAGGACTATTGCCTGCTGTCGACGAGCGGGAAACGCAGAAGGAGGCCATCCAGAGCGAGGGGGGATGAGCACTCCACACGATCCCCCTCAATAAATGTAAGACATCTCCAAACTAACTGCAGACGAGTTTTCGCTAATGTTCTTGTGGGCGGAAAGAGAATAGCGGCTACCATCGACACAGGAGCTACAATAAGTTTTATAAGAGAATCGTTTGTTGAAGAGTTGGGCAGCCGAGCCACGAGAAGCGCATACCAGGGAGGAGTGGCCTTAGCAGATGGATCCATACGCACCCTGAATTCCGCGGTGAAGACTGATTGCCATTTTGGAAGGTACAAAAAGGACTGTACATTCGTCATCATGCCAGACGCAACTGAAGATGTCATCCTTGGCCTTGATTTTCTTGTCCAGTTTGGCACTCAAATAATCATAGGAGGCGAGGCAATTACGCTGGGAAAAATAGCATTAGGAAAAACAGAAAACTGTTTGGTCAGTCAGGCACAGGCCCCTCAGGACCAGCCGAACTTTTCGCAGCCCATGCAGCAAATACAGCAAAGTCAACAGCAAAGAACACTAGACCCCCTAGATAATATTGCGCCACCTTCAACAGAAGTTTTAGCCATCGTAGCACGGCCTGATTGTGAACATCAGAAAGCAAACGCAGCAAATTCAGTGATGGAATCAGAACAAGTAATTAACGAATTTTTGAATCAGGAACTCCAACAATTTGACGGACTAAAAGGCGTGACCCACATTACCAAGCACAGCATAATCATGTCTGACGATCGACCAATCAAACAAAGATACATACCGCGCAACCCGGCTATGCAGGCAGTTATCGATGAAGAAATTAACAACTTGCTATCGAAAGGGTGCATCGAACCATCACGTAGTCCTTACAGTGCACCCATCGTCTTGGTACGGAAAAAGACAGGCGCTTGGCGCCTTTGCATAGATTACAGGCAATTAAATAGCAAATCAATTCCAGACGCATACCCGTTACCAAGAATACCACACATTTTGGACCGTCTGCGGAATGCAAAGTTCATCAGCAGCCTGGATTTAAAGGACGGGTACTGGCAGGTACCTATGGAGGACAAAAGCAAACAGTACACGGCTTTCACCGTTCCTGGTCGGGGGCTGTACCAATGGCGGGTCATGCCTTTTGGGCTTCACTCAGCCCCAGCTACATTCCAGCGCGCCCTTGACGGAGTCATTGGAGCGGAAATGGAACCCTTTGCATTCGCCTACCTCGATGATATCGTCGTGACAGGATCAACTCTCGAAGAACACATGCGGAATTTACGTGAGGTATTTAGACGACTTCGGGCCGCGAATCTCAGAATAAACCCAGAGAAGTGCGAATTTTTTAAAACAAAAATTAAATACTTGGGCCACGTCGTAGGAAGTGAAGGAATTCACACCGATCCAGAAAAGGTTGCAGCAATACGAGACTTAGCACCGCCTGAAAACATCCGAGGGGTCAGAAGGTTTCTAGGAGTCGCGTCCTGGTACCGACGATTCGTCCCGGACTTCGCGGCTATAGTTCAACCATTGACGGCATTATTAAAGAAAGGAAGACACTGGAAATGGGGCAACGAACAACAAGATGCTTTTGAAAAACTGAAGCAAAAATTGACAGAGGCCCCAGTGTTAACTTGCCCCGATTTCAACCAAACCTTCACACTACAAACGGATGCCAGCGACTTGGGCCTCGGAGCGGTTCTGACTCAAATCATAGACGGAGAAGAGCGAGTGATCGCATACGCTAGCCGAAGCCTTAATAATGCAGAAAAAAATTACTCGTCAACGGAGAAGGAGTGCCTGGCCATCGTGTGGGGCATACGGAAAATGCGGCCCTACCTAGAAGGCTATAAGTTTGTAGTGGTGACGGATCATCTCTCACTAAAGTGGATGAACTCCATTGAAAGTCCTACAGGGCGAATAGCACGTTGGGCACTGGAACTTCAGCAGTACCAATTCACGGTGCAGTATCGAAAAGGAAAAAATAATGTGGTGGCCGACGCTTTGTCCAGACAGCCACAGGAATCTCTCCGAATGGCGGTTACAAACACTGTCAGTGATGACGAGTGCGCCTGGATACGAAAAAAAAGGCCGAAATCCAACAGCAACCCACCAAGTTTCCAGATTTCTCCGAAATCAACGGACAATTATACCGCCATTTGCCAGGTCATCCAGGGGACGAAGACTGTGAGCAGTGGAAACTATGCGTGGCTTCTCCTTTACGGATTCGAGTACTACAAGAAAACCATGATAGCCCTAGCGCAGGCCATCTTGGAGTCCGAAAAACTATTGCTCGAATCGCTAACCGGTACTATTGGCCAGGCATGTTCCGTGACATAAGCCATTACGTGAGAAGCTGCGAATCCTGCCAAAAATTCAAAGCTAGCCAACAAGCACCAGCGGGCAAGATGCTGACGAGTATTCCTGATGAGCCATGGTCAACCGTTTGTGCTGACTTTGTCGGACCACTGCCACGTTCGAAACACGGAAACAATATGCTCTTGGTGTTTTTCGATAAATTTTCTAAATGGACCGAGCTGGTACCATTACGTAAAGCCACGACAGAAGGAGTAATAAAAGCATTCCGTGAGAGAATCCTCGCCAGGTACGGAGCTCCAAAGATCTTTGTTACAGATAATGGTACCCAGTTTACCAGCCGCAGCGTTAAAGAATTCATGAGTGCGGTGGGAGTTCAGCAACGCTTCACAGCACCTTATACTCCGCAAGAGAACCCTACCGAAAGGGTTAACCGAACTGTGAAAACTATGATAGCACAACTGGCTAACAAAAACCAGAAGTTGTGGGACGACAACCTACCAGAGATCTCATTAGCCATTAACACAAGTTCATCAGAGTCTACCGGCTACAGCCCAGCGTTTCTCACCCAAGGACGAGAACCAAGATTACCTAAGGCTCTATATGATGAAGTTACCACAGGCACCGGTAGAGCAACTCAGCAGCCGACATCCAGAGCAGAACAGCTAAGAGAGATTTTTGAAATCGTCAGATATAATCTGGCCAAAGCAGCCCAGAACCAGGCGAGGCATTATAATTTACGCCGACGACAGTGGAAGCCGAAGATTGGAGAATTGGTGCTGGTCAAACAACACCCCTTATCAAAAGCCATCGAAAGTTTTACAGCAAAACTTGCCCCAAAATACGCTGGACCGTATAAAGTCATTAGTTATCCCTCTCCAGTCATACTACGCTTAAAACGAGACGAAGACAAAACCACACGAACGGCTCACGTGAGCGAACTAAAACCTTTCCATCGCGTTTCTTTGTCCTCTATAGCCATTTAAAACTAATCCATTTTGTTTAAGTTACAGGCCATCCACTTTCATCCGAATCAACCTCGGTATCGAATTTAACAAAAGGATGTCGCCTAAGCTTAAGTCAACTTGACGACGAAACGATTGCAGAACTACGCGAATTCGTCAAAGTATTTTTCAACAGGCAAGCAATGCGGCACAGTGCAGGTGATACGTGGTCAACATTTAAGAAGGACCGCGTTTTTGTAAAACCATACCCCCCCGGAAGTAACGGGGAAATGTGAGGACGAAAGTCAGCAAGCCTCGTTTGCGTCCACATGCGCAGCTCGCCGCATGGAAACAATATGCATTTATTTTGCATCATTGATCATTTATTATTTTTATATATTATTATCATTACTTGGAAATCATCAGTATTATCATTAAATAAGTAAAACGCGTAGAGAAATAATAACGTTAAGCTCAGCATACTTAAGTAACAAATTATGCTACGCTAAAGATTAAAATAAGTAAACGGCAACACTATAGGATAATCTATCCAAACAGCTGTTCGTGGTGAAACAGAATGTCAACAAGTAATGTCACCACGAACGAAAGGGAACTAGGCAAACAGCGACTGCCGAAACATATAATGTCGGCACTTTGAAAAATATCAGTCAGTCACGGCGGAACCAGCTAAGGGTACAGACATATTTTAGAACTGAGCTCTGGTAAGCGAACTCTTTGCACATTATATGTTTCTTTTCCGTAAAAAAACAACTTATGGTGCTAGTGCTAGTCAAAGCAGCATACGTTGGCATTGAATAGATTTTGTTAGCGGTGGGTCGCTCTGAGTAGTCTGACGTTGCTAGTGCTTTGCAAAGTAGCGTACGGTTACTCTCAGCGCATAATCGAACGGTGGGTCGCTGTAAGTGGTCACGCGTTACTAGTGCTTTGCAAAGTGACGTATGATTACGCTCAGCGCATAAGTGAGCATAGGTCCTCATTTCAAAACGGTGGGACGCTCAGAGTGATCACGCGTTACTAGTGCTTTTGCAAAGTGACGCATGATTACGCTCAGCGCACAAGTGAGCATAGGTCCTCATTTGGAAAAGGGGAGACGCTCAGAGTAATCACGCGTTACTAGTGCTTTTGCAAAGTGACGTATGATTACGCTCAGCGCATAAGTGAGCATAGGTCTTCATTTTTTGCAAACGGTGGTTCGCTCTGAGAAATCACGCGTTACTAGTGCTTTGCAAAGTGACGTATGATTACGCTCAGCGCATAAGTGAGCTTAGGTCCTCATAGGAAAACGGTGGTTCGCCCTGAGAAATCACGCGTTACTAGTGCCTCGCAAAGTAACGTATGATTACGCTCAGCGCACAAGTGAGCGTAGGTCGCCCTTAAGAAACGGTGGATCGCTCTGAGTAGTCGGGCGTTACTAGTGCTCTGCAAAGTGACGTACGGCTACGCTCAGCGCATAAGTGAGCGCAGATCGCATTTTAGAAACGGTGGATCGCTCTGAGTAATTGGGCGTTACTAGTGCTTCGCAAAGTAACGTACGATTATGCACAGCGCATAGGCGAGCGTAGGTGAGTTTTATCGGTGGATCGCGGCAAACGGGTGTACGGTGCGAGCGCGAGGTAAAGCAACAACGACTACAACCCGGTATCCTCAAGGCGGACGGACGCGACGAAGCACTTTGATTTAAATATAAATTAGGCTAAGAAACGAATGTATAAAATAAATTTATAATCTATAAAAAAGTGAATTATATTAAAAGCTTGTTAAGAATTAACTCGGTAGTGTTTCTTTGACCGGATACTTGTGTCTTCTTTAAAAAAGTAAAGCAGCCCGCAAATTATAAATTTTTGTAGCCGAACCCTGGACACCGGCGAGCTTAAACCCCAGCCGAAGGTTCGTTACAAACTGTAAGTCAAATACCAAAGAACACACCAACATAGTGAATTCAAGTGGGTTTGTAGTTTTAGATGGACAATCTCATATAGCACATAGTGTCGATAAAACCAATAGTAGCAAAAAATGGTTCATCGACAGCGGGGCTACTTCACACATGACATCAAATGAAAAATTATTCAAAGATTTGGATAACTGCTATGTAGGAACAGTAACTTTAGCAGATAACAAGCAACTTCCAGTTAAAGGAATAGGGACCGTGATATTAAATGTAAAAGTGCAAAATTATGTAAGAGAAGTACAACTTTTCAAAACACTACTTGTTCCGGGTCTAAAGAATAATTTGATATCAGCTAGTAAAGCTACTGATAATGGGTGCATAATAGAGATGAAGGGTTCAATTCTAAAAATAAAGAAGTATTACTTGAAGCATTTAAAGAAAATGGTCTTTATATGATCAATATGCTAGAAAACAAAATTGCTATGCGTTAAAAGAGAAAAACGACAACTAGTTTGAGTTGTGGCATAGAAGATATGGCCACCTTAATGTCAAGGGACTACCACGATTTGATGTACAAACTATTAAATGTATTCCATGTTTAAAAGGAAAGCAGACACGAGATCGGTTTCCTAAAAAATTATCAAAATCATCAACTAAATTATTAGAAATTGTACACACTGACCTATGTGGGCCTATGAGAAAAGAATCAATGGGTAAGAAATTGTACTTTGTTACGTTTATTGATGACTATTCACTAAAAGTGGTTGTATCATTTTTACGAGAAAAATCTGAATATTTATTGGACTTTAAAGAATATAAAAAAGGTGTTGAATTAGAAACAGGGCATAAAATTCAGATTCTTCGAAGTGATAATGCGAAAGAGCTCGTCAGCAGCGATTTTACGCAATATCTTAAGATGAAAGGTATAAGGCATCAACTTACAACAGTGTATACTCCCCAACAAAATGTTGTTGCGGAGCGAATGAACCGGACTTTGGTTGAAATGGGAAGATGTTTGATGCATGAAGCAAACTTACCTGAAATATTATGGGCTGAAATGATAAACATTGATGCTTATATACGAAACAGATGTCCAACAAATTTGAATTTGGACAAAACACCTGAAGAGATTTGGTCTGGAAAAATTCCAATTGTTTCTCACTTTCGTCAGATTGGTAGTAGATCTTTTGTTTTAAATTAAAGACCAGGTAAGAGCAAGTGGGAACCTAGAAGTGAAGAACTTGTATTAGTTGGTTATTGTCACAAATCAAAGGCGTACAGATTGTGGAAAAGAGGTACAAGAACAATTATAATAAGTCGTGATGTTAAATTCCTAGAAGGAGAGATGTCTTCTGTTCACAAAGCCGAAGTAGATGACGAAAAGTCAGAAAGCAATGATGAATTTATTAAATTTAGAATTTGTCAAAAGACTAGAGAAAATCTGAAGAATTAAATCAAAGTCAAAAAGAATACCAAGAAGAAGAAGAAGACATTTTTGAGGATACGGTGGATAATATTCATAATATTCCAGAAGTACCATCACTATCAGAACAAAATCAAAACGAAATTGATGAGCAAGATGTGCAGCAATCAAATCCATTAGATTCTACTAAATCACGCCTGAGGTCATGGACTTTTAAAAACAAAGAGGTCGCCCAAAATATTATAGAAGAAGATCCAAAAACATTTAATGATGTGGAAAAATCAGCATATAAAAAGGAATGGATGATTGCCATGCAGAGCGAGTACGATTCTTTAATAAAAAATGAAACTTGGGAGTTGACAAATTTACCAGAAGGGCGCAGCCCAGTAGGATGTAAATGGGTTTTCACAACGAAATATTATCCAAATGGGACTATTGATAAACAAAAAGCTAGACTAGTAGCAAAGGGGTATTCTCAACAATACGGAGTTGATTACATGGATACATATGCACCAGTTGTGCGTCAAAACTCATTAAGATTACTATATGTACTTGCAGTTGAATATGATTTAAAGTTAAGACAACTAGATGTCTCAACGGCGTTTTTAAATGGTGACATTACTGAGGAGATATATATGAAGCAACAGGATGGTTTCGGCATAAATACAAGCTCGCAAAAGGTTTGCAAGCTGAGAAGGCAATTTACTGTCTGAAGCAAGCTGGAAGACAGTGGTTTAAGAAAATTGATTTTGTTTTAAAATGTTTCAAATTAGAACAATCAAAATACGATCAATGTATTTATTTTGCAAACAAAAATACCAACATATTTATGGTAGCTTTATATGTTGATGACATATGTAGTAGTTGCATAAAATAATTCCGAAATGATGAATCAATTTTTAAAAAGGTTACAAGATAATTTTGAAATTCGAGACATGAATGAACCAAAACACTGTATTGGTCTCAAAATAGAAAGAAAGATCAACTTTCAATTTCACAACCAGGATATACAATTAATTTGGTGAAAAAGTATAGGGTAGAGAATTCTAAAATAACTAAACTACCAATGCAAGCTAAAATAGTATTAGAAAAAGACCCAAAAATCGCTGGGGAAGCCGAAAAGATAGAAAAAGTTAAGTTTCAAGAACTTATAGGTTCTTTACTACATCTTGCAATATACAGTCGACCCGATATGGCTTGTAGTGTGAATATGCTGTCTCAATTTGCACAAGATCCTCGAAGACAACATTGGAACGCAGCTATTCAAATTTTAAAATATCTCAATTCAACAAGAAATGCAGTATTGACATTTCTGAAAACAGGTTTACCTTTGACAGGATTTGTAGATGCCAATTGGGCTCAAGATATTAATGTTCGCAAGTCACAATCAGGTTTATATTACATTTTGACAGGAGCTGCTATAACATGGGAGTCTCGAACCAAAAAGTTATCGCAACTTCAAGTGCAGAAGCTGAATATGTTGCTTTAACAGATGCTGCTAAAGAAGCTATGTACTTGCGATATCTTCTAGAAGAATTAGGTTTTCTGCCAAAGGATCCTATTATAGTATATGGAGATTCACAAAGTACTCAACACATGGCTAAGTTTGGTGGTCATCACTCACGAACAAAACATATTGATTACAAATATCAGCTGAAATACCTTCCTACTAACGAAATGCCTGCAGATTGTTTAACAAAACCGGTGCAAAAGGTCAAACATTATTTTTGCTGTAAACACTTTGGTTTAGATTTTCAAATTGGCTCATCTTGAGGAGGCGTGTTGAATTATCAAGCTGAACTTGTTTGAAAAATACTGTACTAATAACGTTTATATTTCATTGTATAGTGTTTGTTTCATTTGTTATTTGAATATCAAATATTTTCTCATTCAATAAAATATTCTGAATCAATTGCAACATAGCCATATTTCAATAAAAAGTTAGTTAGAACTCGAGATATACTTAAAAACGTCGTAACAAGTCCGAGACATCCGACCTCCCATACAATTTTTTTTTTCTATGTAATTGTTTTGTCAAAGCTCTTGAATGTATTCTATTATTTCCGGCAATTTATTACTTGTATGCAATATTTCTGTATACAAATATGAGAAATAAAGTATGGAGACATTCAATGTTCTCAAGCAATTATTTTAGAAAATAAACCTCGAAGAAAAAAATCAAAGTTTCTTTTGCTTATAGACAAAAATAGTGAAAAAGTTTTAATCAGAACGAGTTCGAAAAATTATGATTAAAATCGCGATCTGAAGTTTAAGAGAATTTCGAATATTGAGTACTTACTCAATTGCTCATTTGATAATGTACATAAATACTTATGTACATTAAGGTAGGTCAAATTTTTTCGCGACAAAGCGTCTAGCGAAAACGTAATTTACGGAAAATTCTAAGAAAATTAGCCAAAGAAACCATGGATCTAAAATCAATATCGAGCCCCCGATTTTTGCCGAGAACATTTTTGTTTATATTAAAAAAAAAAAAATAAACATATTATTTTTGCTTTCAAATTGTTGTTTTGATTAAATTGCGTGTGTATAGTCGGTTCGGTTCAGTGGTTCGAACCGTTTTTGCACTTTTGGATTGGTTCGTCGGTTTTTTTTTTTCTTTGAACCGGGTTTTCGGTTCGGTTCAACGGTTCGGTAATTAAAAAAAGACCATGCACATTTATCTATACTATTTATATAAAATTGCTTATATGGAAATGGTTTGTAACGCCAAACCGCAAAATTAACTGAACCGATTTTAATAATTTATATTTTAAAACAACATATTTGCACTAAAAAAGGTTATTGTATACTTATTTCTATGATTTTTTTAAGTTAAAAATGCTATTTTTTAGGATTAAGCTTTTTGCAAAACCTCACACAATAATTGTCGTTCGATTTGTCGTTGCTTATGCTTATGCTGCTTCTTGAATTCTGTGTTGTTATTTTTGTTTTCATTTGTACCGTTTGTTTTTGGCTTCGAAGTTCAAAGAGCAACTCTCCTTGAGTTTTTTTTTTTTTTTAATTTTGATGAGAGGAGAGTACGATATTAATAGAGATTTGAAAAAAGTACATTGCTTTTTACAGTTAAATTTGTTATTTTTATAAAATTTAGTTTTTGTCTGTCCGTCTATTTGTTTGATTTTTATGGACGCGGAAACTATCCTGCCGATTTTGATGAACATTTACAGTATGTTAGTATCGATCACGCGAATGTCATAGAATATAAGACTTTTATTAAGGGTGCATATTTAGGATGGCCCACAAAAAAAACATATTTTTAAAATAGAATTTTCACTAAGTCCGGTAAATCGACTCACATCGAATTTACACCACATGGAATTTACAGCACGTGTGTCTTTTATATTAAGAAGCATAAGTAGTCTATAAGACTTTAATTTAGGGTGCATATTTAGGTTGGCCCTAACGCAAAAAGATTCTTAAAATATTATTTTCTCGAAGACCGCTTATTCGATTCTCATGAAACATGGCTTTTTTATTAAGAGGCACAACTTAGGCCGTACACATTTTATTTAGGGTGCATACTTTGGGTGGCCCTTAAGCAAAATAACTTTTTAAATAGAATTTACATGAAGATTTCATGATTGTGGCCTATGGAAGGTTTTTACAAAGTTTGGCTTAAAAAATGGGCGATTACACGCCCTTCAAAATCAAATTCATCATATATCACCAACTACTGGACGCAGATGTATGGGACTTGGTACATAAACATGTACATATATAAAATGTACGGGCAAAAATAAGTTTCAAAGGAAAAAATTATCGCCCCAAAACGTCTGCCAGGCCTGCTATATATTTGTAAAAGAATAGGGATAAAAGTTAGTTTCACTGGGAAAATGGGCTGTTTCGCTTTTACATTCCATCGCATGCGTTCATGCAACATCGCCCCACACATCGAAATGGGCAGAACAACGTCTGCCGGGACAGCTAGTTTATAATATTTTTATTCAGCAACAATTCAAAAGAATATAGAAATATATATGGGACGTTCCATGTCAACCGGAAAAACGTTTTTAAGGTCTCCAAATGTTCGTATGCTTAAGAGCTTTCATACGGCGCCTACATATAGATATCTATGTATAAATAGGCAGTTGGTAAACAGCCATAATCATAATCGCTTAATTTTTTTATTTTGTGGGAAGGCTGTGAAGAGAGGGAGTGTAGTGTATACTTTTTTTTAATAGTAGGTGGTGCCACGCCCCTAACGGAAAATACGTTGCCGCGGCTAAGCTAATGAACCGATTTTAATAAAATTTGGTTTGGAGATAGAATTATAAGCAACTTTTTTAATTCTTTAAAAATCGCAAGCATCTGAACTACTAGTCTAATCTCAGAACTATCTAGTCAAAATAAAAACTAGTACCAGTCTTACTTTTATTCAATAAAAGTGTTTAGCAACAGTTATAAGTTTTTCAAAACTTTTATTTTCAAGACTTTTTTAATGAAAATATTTAAGTTTTAAGGTCTGGTTTAGATTAGTTTATTTTGAAATTATTAATTTTTTTATGTGTTTTTAGTACTGTACAGCAGGACAGGAGTACTGAACAAGAGGCTCAGTAAAAAATAATTATTTAATTTTTTTTTATTTTTATTTTTACTCTATTTCTTACCATACGGAACTTTTACAGTACATTTATAATATTTTATTGATGTTTAGTATAAGATACAAATTTTGTAATAAATGAAATGCAATGTTTTTTAAATGCAAATTAATTCTTTCAACTTAGAAAAGATTTGCCATTTTTAAATTTTTTTGTAGCTTACTGGGCTATTATCGCCTATGTAAATATGGGATGTACGCCTTTCTTGCAACATGCGATGCGGGGAAATGACTAGATTTGATTTATAAAGAAAAAGTAATAAAACAAAAGCAGCGAGTTGTGCTCTCTTCGAATATGCCCATTCATATATATTTCAAATTTTTGCACTTTTTTTACTAAAAAATGTAACATTTAATTATATTAAATTTTTTTTATTATTAAAATGCCTTAGTAACGCTACATATTTACATACTAAATTGTCTTCTTTGATTGTTTTGGTTTAACACTAAAATTATGTGAACAACTTTTCCTTCTGCGCCAAAAACGCTACAAAAGCAATGAAAAATATCGAGTCTTATTTTTAATTTTAAGATCCACTTTTGACAGCTTATACGTGATGGAGTTTAAGTTAATTTTTCCACGATTTCTTACTGAAAGTTCATGATGTTTGAAACAATCACTAACCTGTTGATCAAATTTAAATTACACATTTTACAAATTTGAGGATGAGTCGATTGCAGATTCTGATTCGTTTCCTGTTATAATTTCACCTTTTGCGCGCTTATTAATAAGCAATTTTATCAGGTAAAAGATATTGTCATCTGTTAAGTTAATTGAGTCAATTAAATTACAAATAAAGGTATAACGTTCAGCTTCCAATTTACTTTCCATAAATATTTCAGGAATTTGAGACAGCAAATTAGTTCGACTTTGAGTATTTATCTTGGATTTCGCGATAACATAATCGATGACAGAGTTTAGGTTAAGACGATCGCAAACAACCGAAGAGAGATTTTCTTGTACTGCGTGATCTAAAAAATCTTTTGAATGATCTTCTGATAAAGTCTCCATAACACATAATTTAATTTTTAAATTATCCTTCATATTATTAGAGATAATTTTTGAAATATGACTTGCAGACATTAAATTCAAAGGTCTTCCATATGCAAGGAAAGATTGTAGAAGTTCATTCAAAGAATATTGTGTTACCACATATTTTAACAAATCATCATTAGTTTTAAAGATCAGATCATTTTGGTCCGTTATTTTCTTTGACATGCTGCAACAATTATCATCATTCAAGGGAATATAGTGTACCCTGTTTGTGCTGTTATTACCGTTCAGGCTTGATGGAACAATTTTTTTTGATTGTTCAATAGAACATTTCTCTGTCTCGTGAATGTTCTCAAATTTGTTCTTACGTTGCAGTATATGTTTTACTGATGAGCTCTTGTCCATAACGAGGCATCTATAAAAATAACATAAATAAATTTTCAATAAGTTTATGATAAAAATGTTGTTAACCCTTTAGTCACGAATCACGGAGGAGGTCGAAAAAATATTTGTTTTGCTTACAATATGCTGCGTTATTCTACATGAAGTGTTTTGGTACCATAAAAAGTTACCAAACTTAAAACCAATTTTGCTAGAATTGCAATTTTATTAAAACTGATAGTATTGGAAATTTTATTTAATAAGACAAAAAGCGATGAATAACAGTTTTAAAGTAGCTTACCATTTTTGAAATTAAATATAGTGGAAACTCTATAAGTCGAACCTCGATAAGTCGAAAACCTCTCAAACTCGAAAAAATGTTGTGTTCCCTTCCCTTCAAGCCTCCATTGCTCGAAATCTGACCCCTCTATAAGTCGAAATAATTAGTGAGTCCCTACAAGTAAATTCAGTACATATTTTCCCTCTATAACTCGAAAAAATAAATTTGACCTGATCAAATTATAAAGGAATTTATGGCTGACATTAACACGTGATTTCATTTGATCTTTAGCGAAGTTACTTTATTGCTGTCGATTGAAAAATTATCAGAAATAGTTTGGTCCTACTGCAATACACACCAATGTTTAATGCCTCTATAACTAGGATTTATTTCATCTCTCTAACTCAAAATAAGTGGGAATAAATCTTAAATCCTCTACAAGCCGACCATTCCTAAAATTCGCTTCAGTCGAAGTCCTCCATAAGTCGAAAACTCTATAACTCGAATTTTTTGGCGTCTCCCTTTAACTTTTATATAAAGGGTGGTCCTTCTAGAGTTTGAAATTTGAACTACTTGTTTTTTTGAGTGTGGCAACTCTAATGTCATTCGTATAAGGACAGAAAATTAGTTTTATTTTGTAAATTGAGTCAGTGAATAAATTTCTTACAGACAGGATACAAATTTGGAATTCAGTAATTAATAATAAAATTCTTACATATACAGCTGTAAACATGAAAATAGCAGTACCTTCATCTAAATTTTAAAAAAGTCTCATATTTTTTTTCACACAAGCCCTAAATAACAATTTCATCACTAATATATTTCCAGAGGTTCTGGGCTTATGGAGGAGCTTAAGTCACATAATAAAAAAATCAAAACTCTGTAGATAACGGGTTTTAAAGTATGTTACCACGTTTTTTTGCGTAACATTAAAATAGCAGTGCGATTATCTTTTTTGAGTTTTATTGAAAGAAATGTAATTTTTTCCAAAAATGTTAATGAAAATAAGTTGAATATTCTTTATTTGTAATCTTTTTATAAATTACACTGAAAATTAATGCATTTATTTTAACCTTTTTGGCCATAGTGGGGCGAGCCAAACATTGCACTGCCAATCAGCGAAAATTAATTTTATAGTTGAGGAAAGAAGGGAAATCTTATAAATATATTCTAAATATTATATCGTGCTCAACAAAAAAGGACAATTACCGCCATCAAATATGTAGAAATCAGGAGAGAAGAACTGGGAAAGGAAAAATTTCGACACAAGTCGATGGCAAAATTGTGGTGCCGTCCAAAAAAGATCGGAATTCGACCAAAAAAATTAAGAAATTTCATTTTTTTCGTATTTATAATATTTTCTTTAAGGAAGTATCGATAAAAAAATTAACCGCTATTTTTTAAGCCTATACATAAGGGGCCGTTCAAGTATTACGTAACGCAATTAGGGGGGGAGGGGGGGTCTTGTGAAACGTTACGATGCGTTACAGGGGAGGGGGGGGGGGGGTTCGAACAACGCGTTACGTAACATTGTTTTAGAAGTGAAACTACTTTAGCGGGTGGTGATTTGAAATGAGGTGTGTATAATGAAACGCTTTCTTTATGTGTATGCTTATTGAATAGCTACAGCCAAAAAATTTTATTATAATGATAAAAGTTGATGGGATCTAGATAATTTACAGCAATAAATGATATGTTAAATTAAAGCACTTATCAAGCAGAATGTTCTAAAACTATCATCTTCGAGATTGGTTAACCAAAACCAGAGATGTAAGCGTGGAAAGATTTCCTATTTTTCTCATTTATTGCTGTAGCTGTTCCAGATCCCATCAACTTTTATCATTTTAATAAAATATGTTCGTCTCATTTTTCGCCCTTTTAACATATTTTAAGCTTAAGCAAATGTTTATTACATTATGTGTGATTTTTATTAAATAACAATATGAACAAGTTAAGGTGTTATCTTCAGTCAGGCCGAAACTCACATAACCCTACACTGCACTCAAAGTAGGTACATATATTTCAGTAAAAAAATACGTTGAAGAGGTTAAATAATTCGAAAAAAGTGTGAAATGTTTAAGAGGTTGAAAACTGTTGAAAAAGTCGTAAATATATGCAAAATGTTAATGTTGAGAGAGGTTGAAAAGTCTAAACAATTTAAAATCGATGAAAAAGTCGAAAAAATAAAGAAATTTCATCACAATATCTTGCACGGCTTACGATATATGGTGGTATAGAGGTTAAAATTTAGGACCGTGCCACGCGAATCTTTGGAAACTTCAAACCTAGCCTAATCTTAATTTAGTTCAAATGTACACCTAATCACCAAGTTTCATCAAAATCGCTGCATTTTTTTTCAAAATGGGATTGCGCAAATATACATAGAGTATGGGCGGTAGGCGTGTCCATGAACCGATTACGTCCGTTTTAAATAGCAAGATGCCTGCAAGAAGGTTTGACCTGAGTGTGCAAATTTCATTCAGTTAGCTTTCTTGGTTTTTCCGTAAACCTGATTTGAACAGACAGACAGACGGACATAGCTAAATCAACTCAGGTGGTGACGCTGATCAAGAATATATCTATATACTTTTTCATACCTACCACCGCCCTCTTCTATGCGTTACAAACAAAATGACAAAGTCAATATACCCTCGGTGTAGGGTATAATAAAGAAAATAAACAACATACGCATGTATTTCCGGTACTTTTCGCAACATAATTGTGACTTTTAGGTAAATATGGTCACTTGGGTGTTACGTAACGTTTAAGGGGGGGGGGGGGGGGGTAGAGGAAAACGTTACGGCGCGTTACATAGGGGGGAGGGGGGGGTCAAAAATCTTCGAAAATTGCGTTACGTAATACTTGAACGGCCCCTAAGGCGATACTCTACTCTCACCGCGAGTAGAGCTTCGGTGTTTCTTGTGTAACAGCTCAAATCCTTTGTTGTTTTCACTTTAATACACTATAACTTGAAATTGTCAATGCCACTTCATGAATTTTCATTAAAAAAATAAGTGCGAAAAAAATAAATTTTGATTTTTGGTCCAAAAATCAAAATATTGCAAAAGCAAATAATTGCAATATTTTGCTTCGATAATAAGTGCTTGATTAGCTTAAAAAACAATATTAAAAAAATTTTATTTTGATAATTTTTGGACAAAAAATTAAATTTTTTTTTCCTAATTTATTTTTTTAATAAAAATTCATGTAGTGGCATTGACAATTTCAAATTATAGTGTATTATGGTGAATGCAGTGAAAACAACAAAGGATTTGAGCTGTTACACAAGAAACACCAAAGCTCTACTCGCGGAGAGACCACCGTTTTTCTCTTTATGCATAGGCTTAAAAAATTGCGTTAAATTTTATTTCGATACTTCTTTATATGTATGTACATAAGGAAAATCAAAAAAAAAATATTATAAATAAGAAAAAAATTATATTTTCTTCATTTTTTGGCTAAATTCCGAAAAAAACTTTTTTTCGGCATTTTACTTCAAATAATAAAAAAAAACGAAATCGTTTTTTAGCATTTTAATTAGCTTATATTTAAAAAAAAAATTGTTCATTTCCGACAATTTTTGCGCTCTTTAGCGATTTTGAACCAAAACTCGATTCGGGACCACTGTGCAGCGGCACGCACTATTTTCAGGGGTGCGCGCGAGAAATCATTTATCTGGGATTGTCCATATTTGCCTACCATTCTGAAAAATTAAGTTTTTTAAGGAAATTTGACGAGGAACTTAGTAGTTTTTTTTTAAGTTTCGTATCGAACGGCCAGCGCTCTATTAACTAACTTTAAACAATTGATTTGTTGTAAAAATTTTAATTTAATGCCATAAGTAAAATATTTGTAAAAAAGATTATCTTTTTAGCTTTAAAGCAATGTAAAAAAATTATTTTTCCGTTAAAATTTACAGGAGATATGACAATATTAATATTACCATAAAACACCATAAAACGTAAAGCCTTCGAACTTCACAGCTCGATATCTTCAATAACAAATTAATTTCCGGCACACGTGTCCACTAATATAACTCATAGAATACGTAAAAAAAAAATTTGGAGCGGTTTAAAAATGTGGAGGTCAAAACTGTTCGGTTTGTAAAAGAACGTCTCATATGTAAGATTTTTATTATTAATTACTGAATTCCAAATTTGTATCCTATTAGTCTGTATGAAATTTGTTCATAGACTGAATTTACGAAAATAAAACTAATTTTCTGTCATAATACGAATGCCATAAGAGTTACCACACTCAGAAAAACAAGTAGTTCAAATTTCAAACTCTAGAAGGACCACCCTGTATATTTAATTAAAAATGGTAAGCTACTTTAAAACTTTTATACATCGTTTTTTGTCTTATGAAAAAAAATGTCCAATACTATCAGTTTTAATAAAATTGAATAGGAACCCCGGCTCTTCTAGAAAATTTTGTTTTAAGTTTGATAACTTTTTATGGTACCAAAATACTTCATGTAGCAACCCTAGAACTATTTTTTTCTTTATTTTTTTAAATGAGGATATACTCGAATATGAATAAATTTTCGAAAATCAAGTGTTCTTGAAGTATTATAGAACATGCCATTTATTTGAACATATCTAGTGTACAAAGGCATATATATTAAGAATATAGATTTAACAATTTCTCCTTAAATGAATTTCTTGACATAGAAAAATTAATTTCGTGATTAGCACAGATAATATTGTATTCCAGGAGAGTTCTTGTAATCGGAGTATTTTAAGAATAATTTGTTCTCATAAATTTTTAAATAATTATTCGACCTTTTTCGTTTAGTATATTTTGAATAATTTTATTTTATCTAATAGGTCAGTCACTTTCAATTTTAATTTGTTAATTCATAAAATTTGAATACCCAATATTTCGAAGAAGTTCCTCCTTCATCCTCAGGGGTCACTAAAAATTACAATATGCAACAATACGTAAAAATCATAATAAATTTAAATTATTAAAAAGTATGTTTATTTTAGTGAAAGCTTTTAATTTTTATGTTACTTTTTAATAATTTCAATTTATTGTGATTTTTACGTATTGTTGCATATTGTAATTTTTAGTGACCCCTGAGGATGAAGAAGGAACTTCATCGAAATATTGGGTATTCAAATTTTAAGAATTAAGAAATTAAAATTGAAACTGACTGACCTATTAGCCAAAATAAAATTAATCAAAATAATTTGTTCTATAATTTGGTACAAATTGCTATAATGTAGTAATCTCGGAGCCACTTTAAAAAAAAAAATAAGTTCAAGCAAAAAGGACCACCCTGTATATTTAATTAAAAATGGTAAGCTACTTTAAAACTTTTATACATCGTTTTTAGTCTTATGAAAAAAAATGTCCAATACTATCAGTTTTAATAAAATTGAATAGGAACCCCGGCTCTTCTAGAAAATTTTGTTTTAAGTTTGATAACTTTTTATGGTACCAAAATACTTCATGTAGCAACCCTAGAACTATTTTTTTCTTTATTTTTTTAAATGAGGATATACTCGAATATGAATAAATTTTCGAAAATCAAGTGTTCTTGAAGTATTATAGAACATGCCATTTATTTGAACATATCTAGTGTACAAAGGCATATATATTAAGAATATAGATTTAACAATTTCTCCTTAAATGAATTTCTTGACATAGAAAAATTAATTTCGTGATTAGCACAGATAATATTGTATTCCAGGAGAGTTCTTGTAATCGGAGTATTTTAAGAATAATTTGTTCTCATAAATTTTTAAATAATTATTCGACCTTTTTCGTTTAGTATATTTTGAATAATTTTATTTTATCTAATAGGTCAGTCACTTTCAATTTTAATTTGTTAATTCATAAAATTTGAATACCCAATATTTCGAAGAAGTTCCTCCTTCATCCTCAGGGGTCACTAAAAATTACAATATGCAACAATACGTAAAAATCATAATAAATTTAAATTATTAAAAAGTATGTTTATTTTAGTGAAAGCTTTTAATTTTTATGTTACTTTTTAATAATTTCAATTTATTGTGATTTTTACGTATTGTTGCATATTGTAATTTTTAGTGACCCCTGAGGATGAAGAAGGAACTTCTTCGAAATATTGGGTATTCAAATTTTAAGAATTAAGAAATTAAAATTGAAACTGACTGACCTATTAGACAAAATAAAATTAATCAAAATAATTTGTTCTATAATTTGGTACAAATTGCTATAATGTAGTAATCTCGGAGCCACTTTAAAAAAAAAATAAGTTCAAGCAAATATGAACAGTCTATGTGGTCAGAGACAATATTAAACACAAAAAACAGTAAGGAAGTAATAATTCTTTTGATTGAAGAGTTTTAAGGTTAACTAATAAGCATCGAGAGTTATAGGAAGGCACAGGCCCCGAAAAGCTAAAAATTTTCAGGTCATATTTTAAAAATCATTTTTGAACTCTTTCAATTCTATTCGAGTTGATTACAATGAGATGGATACCAGATTACTGATGCATATTAAAACTTTGAACGAACAAAAGCTGTATATAAAATTTTTCCCGTATACGGATCATTTAAATCAGTGCTACAACGACTGATAAAATCCAGCATCGAGTATTATTTTGGAATGATAAGGTTAATGTGACTCACAAATGTGAATTTATAGTCGAACACTAAATCCAATACTTCCTTCACAGATCTTAAAGTAAAATTTCTTAAGCAATATGCTGAAGAAAAAAAATAAACTGCAGACTAACAAAAATATTAATGAGAACATTTTTGAACATTTAAAAATAGTTGATTTTAAGAGCACCATCTAGATAAGTTATTTAAATCATTTTGAAGGGTAAACATGTCCATCAGATTGCGAATCTTTAGAAACACTTTCAAATCATCAGCATAGAGTATGTAACGTCAATTTTAAAAGCAAGAGCCAATATCATTTATAAATAATATAAAAAGAAGGGGACCCAAGATACATCCTTGTGGAACACAAACCCTAATTTAAATAATTTCGCTATGAAAACCTTATGAGAGACTTTGCCTTGGAGAAATCAGTATAAGCTGTGCCAACCTGCAATCCCTCAGAAAATGTAGAAATGCAATAATCTGAAAAAACTGCAAGAATAGTTACAGTAGAAAGGCCAGCAAAAAATGCACGTTGCATTGGAATAATGGCATTTTTTACAGCAAAAATACCTTTTCATTAACAATGCTTTCAAATAATTTTGACACAGTGGAAAGTTTGGCTATGGGCCTATAATTCTTAACTAATTCTAAAGTGAGAACTATTGAAAAAGGACTTTCTTCTTAATTATATTTAGTACTAGCAGATGCCTGCGACTTTGTACGCGAAGCCTGTTTTTCTGCGAAGGCAAACAATTTACTTTTTTTAAATAGAACTACAGTCAATTTTGGATTCTTCTTCACAGATCTTGAGTTGTTGTTTTCTCTTCCATAAATATTCCATTGCATTGCCACGTGAAAGACAAAAACAAAGCACACACACAAACTAACACATTCAATTAGCCTAGTACACATTATCACACATTTTGTCCAAAATCAATGTTCGATAATGTGAACTCAGGAACGACCGCTTGACACACATGTTGGATGGATTTCAAAAATTGTTGATTTTCCTGCTGGCTTGTCCAACCATACAACCTGTGTGAACTGACTGTCAAGCCTGGTGAACATTTTTCATTTTAAATAGGATTTCATGCAGTTCACTTCGATGTGGACGCTCATAAATTGTTCTGCAATTGATGTTTGAACTTAAAGCAATATTGACAGTCACACATGTTGTCAAGCCATGCAGGACAGCATGTGTGTTTTCTATGTGTGAACGTACTGTAGTTCTTTTTTCATTGTTCACAAATTCCGCGTTGTTGCGTTGACAAATTGAGAATGAGAGCGAGAGTAAAATTTGAATATTCTCTTCCATTGCATTGCCATATAAAAACAAAACGCACACACACTAACTAAGACACTAACTTGCCATTAAACGATTTGTTATGCTTACATGCTTCTTTCTATGTGTGAAATTAATTTTTTTAGCAATTTTAAAACTTCAATATTTTGATATTTAACAGGAATATCGTGATAATTTTAATTCTATATTGGAACCAAGCGTCTAAGAAAGATGACTAAAAAAAAAACCGCGGGTTGCACTCCGGGAGTGCCGACAGAAGTGAAAACAAATCGTTTAATGGCAAGTTAGTGCGTGAATTGGTATGTGTGCGTTTTCTTTTTATTTGGCAATGCAATGGAAGACAAAAACGGAATATGTATTCAAATTTTACTCTCGCTCTCATTCTCAATTTGTCAACGCAACAACGCGGACATTGAAAGAAACAAACATGTAAGCATAACAATCGTTGAATGAGAATTAAATGTGTCAGTTAGTGTGTATGCTTTGCTTTTTGTCTTCCACTTGGAATATTTTTTGTTTAAAAGAAACAATAGAACATTAAAATTTTACCATCGCATTCATGACGGGGAATCCCGATGACGGTCGGTGTCACGAGTTTATACTTTTTTACTCAGCCGCACAACGTGCCATAAGAAGTTTTCACTTCAAAAATTGCTGAAAGAAGTATATTCGGCTCAGTAGCCTCAACTGTGAATAATTAAATTTGAGCTAAGTACTCCTTATGTTTAAAAACAAAAATTTATTCTGATTGCAGTAAGACACATCATTGCGAATTATGTAAGTATAAGAAAAAATCAGGTAAAAAAAGTACCTGGACCTGTGACTAAATAGCTTAAACATAATTTTTCTTAAACTTAAGATAAAAATCTGCTTCTTCTAACAGACACTATGACACCACATTTATCAAAATCGGCTTATTCGTTGCCGAGTTCTGGCTGTTAGAATATTCAAACTGCTTAAAACGCCATCTTGTGACAGTTAATCATAATACAAATGACTTCAAAAAAATCTGCTTGTTCTTAAAAAAAACTATTACACCTCATTTGTCTAAATCGGTTTAGTAATAGCCGAGATATAACGTTTTAAAGTTTTTCAAAAAACCAAATTTGCTTGCTGCTGGTTCAAGGTGGCCTGGTATTTCAGATTTTTCTCTGCTTTGGGCTGCTGGCTCTGCTTTCGGCTGCGCTAGCAGAGAAAAATTTGTTTACTGAGCAACAACTAACCGGAAGTCAACATATGTATGCTACAAATTTAAAAACTTTTTCCACAAAATTACATACTTTCATGGGCCAATTTTTTCAAAAAACGTTGCCTACTTTTAGGCGCTATTAATAATTTACCCTTAAGCGGCCCTCACACGATCAGTATTACTGACAGGATTTTGCATACTGACAGTATTACTGATCGTATGAGGTGAGTACTGATGTACTGTCAGTATAGAAAAACGATACTGATGACTGATGAAAAAATCGGATATTAACTGATGACTGATGAAAAAATCGGATATTACTGACGAAGTTTTTAAATACTGACAGTAAAGCGGCCCTCACACGATCAATATTACTGACAGTATTAACATTACTGTCAGTGTACCACTCACACGGTCAGTATTGTTTATTGTCAGTAATCAGTTTTTTTGACATTCGACTGGTGAAGGTGCGAACTATGCTCCGGCTACGTGACCGACAGCCGAAAATGGCATGCCACTTTTTGGGGCAGATTCCATCCAAACTTGCACCACCCCTCCAGCTAGGCATCGGACGACCATACCCTTGGACGCAATGTTCCATGCCACTGAATGAGGAACTTTTTCAAGTTTCTTTCAAGTTTCGCTGCCTCATCGTCTATCTGCCACAAAATGGGGCATGCCACGCCCCCTCCCAGGATTTTTCCGTCCCGTGCCTACTTGCACCCTCTGACCAACTTTCAGCCGGATCTGCCCCAAAAAGTGGCATGCCACTTTTCTGTGCAAATAATACTGATGAACTGTCAGTATTCACCTCACACCATCAGTATTTCTGTCAGGATTTAAAAACTTCGTCAGTAATATCCGATTTTCTCATCAGTCATCAGTATCGTTTTTCTATACTGACAGTACATCAGTACTCACCTCATACGATCAGTAATACTGTCAGTATGCAAAATAATGTCAGTAATATTGATCGTGTGAAAGCCGCTTTAAAAGTATGCAACACTTTCCGACGAATTTCAAAAATAGCACCTAAAATTAGGACACATTATCTGAAATTTTTAAAATCGTTACCTACTTTTAGGCGTTCTTTTTGAAATTTGTCAGAAAGTGTTGCCTACTTTTAGGAGCAAATTATTAATAGCACCTAAAAGTAGGCAACGTTTTATAAATTTTTTGAAATCGAGTTCATTTTCCAAGTCTTCAAAATTTTAAAATCGAGTTCGTTTCCCAAGTCTTCAAAATTCCAAAATCAAGTTCGTTTCCCAAGTCTTCCAAATTTGAAATCGAGTTCGTTTCCCAAGTCTTCAAATTTCTGAAATCGAATTCGTTTCCAAAGTCTTCGAAATTCTAAAATCGAGTTCGTTTCCCAAGTCTTCAAAATTCCAAAATCAAGTTCGTTTCCCAAGTCTTCCAAATTTGAAATCGAGTTCGTTTCCCAAGTCTTCAAATTTCTGAAATCGAGTTCGTTTCAAAAGTCTTCAAAATTCCAATATCGAGTTCGTTTCCCAAGTCTTCAAAATTCCAAAATCGAGTTCGTTTCCCAAGTCTTCCCGATGACGGTCGGTGTCGCGAAATTATACTTTTTTCCTCAGCCGCACAACGTGCCATAAGAAGTTTTCACTTCAAAAATTTGATCAAAATTGATTCAGTAGATTTTGCGTGAATTCCGTTCATCGAAAACGGCTATCATTTTATTTATATAGATTATTTGTCCATTGAAATATTACATTTTGGATAGGACAAGGTTTTTTTTTTGTGTTGTGTAGAGGGGATCAGTGTGAGTATAAGTCTCGGTTTTCGGGATTGAAAGCCCCCCATTTTGCCGCCATTTTAAAAAATGTGTGTAAATAATTTTTCCGCGATATCTGGACAGTCACAAAATTTTTTTAAGACTTTTTGAGTAGAAACTTGAATTCTCTACAATATTGATTGATATACACACCTGCTTAAAATAATAGGTACACTTTTGAGTTTTTAGTTTAAGCTCTATTACAAAAATATTTGGGCAATTTAGAGGAAAAATCGTAGTGGTATCGTGAAGTACACAATTTGGAAGCATTATATTCAGTAAAACAATTCACGTGATTCCCTTAAAATTTGAGCGTTTCTACTTACTGTGCATAGTTAGAATATTTGCCTGATTTGCAAACATTTTAGTTGAGATGGGTTGTAAATCACATTGCTCTGCTGCGGATTCGAAACTGACTTTAAACTTGAAAAAAAGGAAGAAACTCTCTTTAATGCATTGGCAGGTTGCTGAACTGTTCTCACAATTTCATGAGAAATCTATTTACAATTAAACAGTAAAAAAAAATCTTGTGGTAGACCACCAAAAACCGCTCCAAGAGTTGATCTCCATATTGTAACTTTTTAAAAAATTGGCACATTTAAGTATTCAAAGACAATTTTGGCAGAAATTGGGAACGTGGTTAGTGCTCAAACAATTCGACGCTGTTTACTAAAAGCTAACATACCTAGGCGCTTAGCTTAAAAAAGTTCTTTTGTTGCAGAAAAAAAATTTTAGCATGAGGCTAAGTTTTGCAAGTATCACGGAAACTGCTAATGTCTTTTTTCAGAACTTGAAGTACATTCTAGAGTTCGCTCAATCCGCTTTTGAACTTTTATTATAGCGTTGTAGGCGCTAAAACCGGATTTTTTTTTTTGTTGTTTTCAGTGCATAAAATTCATACAATTACATTCATGCAATTTTTGAAGATGAAGAACAAAATTTTTAATTTGTTTTTTAGTCGACTGAATGTTATTAATTAATTTGAAAATTTTTTTAATCGAACTTTACAGTCAATTGCAGTAACCAATGTTCTTGTGAAATTTCACAAATCGGTTAATGCTTTATAAACAAACATGACAAAGACAACAAATGGAACAATTTAACCTGGTAATTGGTGACATATGTTTCGGCTATTACCACATATATACACATATTCATATGTATATACATAGCCTCATCAGACCAGTTTTGGTTAATTTGTAATGTGATTCGAACCCCCGACCATTCCATGAATTATATGTGGACGGCCGCTCTAACACTTGAGCCACGGAGGTTGTGCTGAACGACATACACAAAGTGCAATTTTATATTATGCGATTGCGCCATCTGTTGTAATTTTATTGTCATTTCTCGTTTGCTGCATAGCTTTGTTAAACCATCGGTTTAAGGACTTGCTATATGATGTAGCTTTATTATTTCGAATTTCGGGCTTCCGACACTTTTATTCTTCGAATAATTGTTGGACGTATTCTTCCGGTTTTAGAAATTTTTAATTTGTTTTAGTCGACTGAATGTTATTAATTAATTTGAAATTTTTAATCGAACTTTACAGTCAATTGCAGTAACCAATGTTCTTGTGAAATTTCACAAATCGGTTAATGCTTTATAAACAAACATGACAAAGACAACAAATCGAACAATTTAACCTGGTAATTGGTGACATATGTTTCGGCTATTACCACATATATACACATATTCATATGTATATACATAGCCTCATCAGACCAGTTTTGGTTAATTTGTAATGTGATTCGAACCCCCGACCATTCCATGAATTATAAGTGGGCGGCCGCTCTAACACTTGAGCCACGGAGGTTGTGCTGAACGACATACACAAAGTGCAATTTTATATTATGCGATTGCGCCATCTGTTGTAATTTTATTGTCATTTCTCGTTTGCTGCATAGCTTTGTTAAACCATCGGTTTAAGGACTTGCTATATGATGTAGCTTTATTATTTCGAATTTCGGGCTTCCGCCACTTTTATTCTTCGAATAATTGTTGGACGTATTCTTCCGGTTTTAGAAATTTTTAATTTGTTTTTTAGTCGACTGAATGTTATTAATTAATTTGAAAATTTTTTTTAATCGAACTTTACAGTCAATTGCAGCAAACGAGAAATGACAACAGATGGCGCAATCGCATAATATAAATTGCACTTTGTACATGTTGTTCAGCACAACCTCCGTGGCTCAAGTGTTAGAGCGGCCGTCCACATATAATTCATGGAATGGTCGGGGGTTCGAATCACATTACAAATTAACCAAAACTGGTCTGATGAGGCTATGTATATACATATGAATATGTGTATATATGTGGTAATAGCCGAAACATATGTCACCAATTACCAGGTTAAATTGTTCCATTTGTTGTCTTTGTCATGTTTGTTTATAAAGCATTAACCGATTTGTGAAATTTCACAAGAATATTGGTTACTGCAATTGACTGTAAAGTTCGATTAAAAAAATTTTCAAATTAATTAATAACATTCAGTCGACTAAAAAACAAATTAAAAATTTCTAAAACCGGAAGAATACGTCCAACAATTATTCGAAGAATAAAAGTGTCGGAAGCCCGAAATTCGAAATAATAAAGCTACATCATATAGCAAGTCCTTAAACCGATGGTTTAACAAAGCTATGCAGCAAACGAGAAATGACAATAAAATGACAACAGATGGCGCAATCTCATAATATAAATTGAACTTGTACATGTTGTTCAGCACAACCTCCGTGGCTCAAGTGTTAGAGCGGCCGTCCACATATAATTCATGGAATGGTCGGGGGTTCGAATCACATTACAAATTAACCAAAACTGGTCTGATGAGGCTATGTATATACATATGAATATGTGTATATATGTGGTAATAGCCGAAACATATGTCACCAATTACCAGGTTAAATTGTTCCATTTGTTGTCTTTGTCATGTTTGTTTATAAAGCATTAACCGATTTGTGAAATTTCACAAGAATATTGGTTACTGCAATTGACTGTAAAGTTCGATTAAAAAAAAAAATTTTCAAATTGATGAAGAACAAAGCTAATGCCGTTGTATAAAAAAGAAAAAATAAAAGCAGAGTTAAGAGAGAGGTATTTATTATGTGTACTGGTTGTAAGAGGCCTTGCACTTATTGGTTGCATGGGCTTCGCACAACCTAAGGCTGGCCCTGCCCTCTCGAATTATCTCTTATTATAAAATTTTACATAAACGAACCACATGTACAAATTACTTTTAAAAAAGGCGAATTTCGTTTGATATGTTTTTATTTTTTTTTTAAATTATCGTGAAAAATACCTTTAATAGGGTATCTTTTTGTATTTTTGTGGGTGTGGCAAGTATCCTTGCCTTGGGACCTTGATATCATAATCAGCGGCTCAAAGACTACATATATAGAGGTAATAAAATTATTCTCTGGCCGTTAATCATCTTTGTCACCCACAACTACGTATTCAATAGTCTTGAATGCTTGTGGCGGATTGAGCGAACTCTAGAATGTACTTCAAGTTCTGAAAAAAGACATACTAAAAGAAGAACGATTTTTATAAATTTTCTTTGTGTCTGAATCACTACAACGTACAAGTCACCTCTTGGTTTGATACCTTCGATCCGTCATAACGCCTCTCAATAAAAATAAATTTAAGAAATGAGTATAGAAAATTGTTTGGAATAAAATGGTCTACAAAAAACGTCTGGAGTATTTTTTTAATTAAATCAATAGAAAAAAGTTATAGTCCATATATGATATTTTAGCCGAAGTACACACCTGCTCAAAATAATAGGTACACTTTTGAGTTTTTAGAGCTTAAGCTCTATTACAAAAATATTTGGGCAATTTAGAGGAAAAATCGTAGTGGTAACGTGAAGTACACAATTTGAAAGCACTATATTCAGTAAAACAATTCATGTGATTTCCTTAAATTTCGAGCGTTTCTACTTACTGTGAATAGTTAGAATATTTGCCTGCTCAAAATAATAGGTACAAATGACGTTGATTCAAATTTTTGTTTGAAATTTTTTGTTTTTAATTCTTTTTTGAGCTTTCCTTAGAAGAAAATTATGTTTTCTTTAATTAAACCTTAAAATGCAGTGTATTGACAGCAAACATTTTAGTTGAGATGGGTCGTAAATCATATTGCTCTGCTGAGGATTCGAAACTGACTTTAAACTTGGAAAAAAGGAAGAAACTCTCTTTAATGCATTGGCAGGTTGCTGAACTGCTCTCACAATTTCATGAGAAATCTATTTACAATTAAACAGTAAAAAAAAATCTTGTGGTAGACCACCAAAAACCGCTCCAAGAGTTGATCTTCATATTGAAACTTTTGAAAAAATAGGCACATTTAAGTCTTCAAACACAATTTTGGCAGGAATTGGGAACGTGGTTAGTGCTCAAACAATTCGACGCTGTTTACTAAAAGCTAACATACCTAGGCGCTTAGCTTAAAAAAGTTCCTTTGTTGCGGAAAAAAAATTTTAGCATGAGGCTGAATTTTGCAAGAAGAGGTAATAAAATTAGTCTCTGGCCGTTAATCATCTTTGACATCCACAACTACGTATTCAATAGTCTTGAATGCTTGTGGCGGATTGAGCGAACTCTAGAATGTACTTCAAGTTCTGAAAAAAGGCATACTAATTTCGGAGGACATATAGAACAACATACTAAAAGAACGATTTTTATAAATTTTCTTTGTGTCTGAATCACTACAACGTACAAGTCACCTCTTGGTTTGATACCTTCGAACCGTCCTAACGCCTCTCAATAAAAATAAATTTTAGAGTATAGGAAATTGTTTGGAATAAAATGGTCTACAAAAAACGCCTGGAATATTTTTTTAATTAAATCAATAGAAAAAAAGTTTTAGTCCTTATATGATATTTTAGCCGAATATTTTAGTCGTTTTTTAATTATAACTTTTTCATTTTCAATTTGACGATAAAAAGTATATTGTAGAGAATTCAATTTCCTACTCAAAAGGTCTTACTGATCCCCTCTACACAACACAAAAAAAAAAATCTAGTCCTATACAAAATGCAAGGTTCACCAAAATTTTGTAACATTTCAATGGACTATATTGCTAATCTACTTATTATATAAAATTGTTAATCTATATAAATAAAATGATAGCCGTTTTCGATGAACGGGATTCACGCAAAATCTACTGAATCAATTTTTTAGTCATCTTTCTTAGACGCTTGGTCCCAATATAGAATTAAATTTATCACGATATTCCTGTTAAATATCAAAATATTTAAGTTTTAAAATTGCTAAAAAAAATTAATTTCACACATAGAAAGAAGCATGTAAGCATAACAACCCAGCCGGCAAATGAGCAAGGCCTTACTCGGAGAAGGCCTGCTAGCACTGCTGCGATTATATAAGGACTTCTCAAAACTAGATTTTCATGCAAATAAAAATACAATCACAGAAGGCATAATATGTCTTCCCACAGGAGACGTGCTATCAGGCCTGATATTAGAAGGCAAAGAAGAAGGACTCCATTTACTTTAGCGCTTTTCTGTTTCTTTTTTATTTCATAAGTATATTGCAATGTTTTATGATTCGGCATTACTTTTTTGTCATATGAATTGTATATAAACGACATGAAAAGTAGACACATGGTTAGAAATTAAGAGAAGTGTGCATATTGCCAGGCTAGTCTTCTGTTGTTTCATGATATGTTAAGGAGGTAGAGTTATGTGTATTCTTTGTCAAATTGGAAATTAAGAAACATCACAAAAAAAAATTATTAAAAAATATCAACGCAAGTGAGATGGTGCGGATAGAAAAAAAACAAAACAATTAATATTACGATGTATTAAAATTAAATTTTTGCCAAGTACTTCTGAGAGTCCTTCTACGGTAAGCGGTCTTAGAAAGCCTGCTTAGGAAGGCCTGTTTTCTTCGGCCATTTCATATAAAAAAGAAAGTACGTTTGAAAGGAGGGTGGAAGGCCTTATACTTACCAAGGAAGGCCTTCTAGAAGCACTGTTAGCTCCTGCCCTTGCCTATTGGGAAATCGTTTAATGGCAAGTTAGTGTGTGTGCGTTTTATTTTTATATGGCAATGCAATGGAAGAGAATATTCAAATTTTACTCCCGCTCTCGCTCTAATTCTCAACGCGGAATTTGTGAACAATGAAAAAAAAAAAACTACAGTATGTTCACGCATAGAAAACACACATGCTGTCCTACATGGCTCGACAACATATGTGACTGTCAATATTGCTTTAAGTTCAAACATCAATTGCAGAACAATGTATGAGCTTCCACATCGAAGTGAACTGCATGAAATCCTATTTAAAATGAAAAATGTTCACTAGGCTTGACAGTCAGTTCACACAGGTTGTATGGTTGGACAAGCCAGCAGGAAAATCAACAATTTTTGAAATCCATCCAACATGTGTGTCAAGCGGTCCTTCCTAGAGTTCACATTATCGAACATTGATTTTGGACAAAATGTATGATAATGTGTACTAGGCTAATTGAATGTGTTAGTTTGTGTGTGTGCTTTGTTTTTGTCTTTCACGTGGCAATGCAATGGAATATTTATGGAAGAGAAAACAACAACTCTAGATCTGTGAAGAAGAATCCAAAATTGACTGTTTAAAAAAAGTAAATTGTTTGCCTTCGCAGAAAAACAGGCTACGCGTACAAAGTCGCGGGCATCTGCTAGTCTATTATATAAAATTCATTTTATGTCTGTCTGTCTATCTGTCTCTTATGGACGCGGAAACTATCCAGCCGATTTTGATGAAATTTTTACAGTGTGTGAGCATCAATCTGGCGCGTGTGATAGGCTATAAGACACAATACAAATATTTTAAAAATGGCGATTTCTCAAAGACAGGTAAATCGATTCTCATTAAATTTACACAGTATGACTTTTATGTTAAGGGGCACAGATTGGATGGGAACAATTTTATTTAGGGTGCATACTTAAGGTGGCCCTCATACAAATATATTTTTAAATATCATTTTCACGAAGACAAATAAATCGATTCACACCGAATTTACACTAAGTATCTCTTATGTTAAGAAGCATAGCTTACGCTACAAATGTTTTGTTAAGGGTGGCCCTCACACAAAAATATTTTTTGAATACTATCAATTCTTCGAAGTCCGCTTAGTCGATTCTCATGTAATTTACACCACATGGCTTTTATGTGAAGAGGCACAGATTAGATTGTAAAAATTATATTTAGGGTGCATACCTAGAGTGGCCCTCATCAAAAATATTTCTAAATATCATATTCACAAAAACAGGTTAGTCGATTCACGCCGAATTTACACCACGTAGCTCTTATGTTAAGAGGCATAGTTAAGGATACAAAACTTTTATTTAGGGTGGCCCTCACACAAAAATATTTTTTAAATAGGTACTATCATTTCCTCGAAGTCCGCTAAGTCGATTCTCATGTAATTTACACCACATGGCTTTTATGTGAAGAGGCACGGATAAGCTTAAAAAAATTTCATTTAGGGTGCATACTTAGGGTGACCCTCATACAAAAATATTTTTAAATATCATTTTCACGAAGACGGGTTAGTCGATTCACTCCGAATTTGCGCCACGTAGCTCTTATGTTAAGAGGCATAGCTTAAGCTACGAAACTTTTACTTAGGGTGGCCCTCACACAAAAACATTTTTAAATATAATTTTCTCGAAGACCGCTTAACCGATTCTCATGGAATTTACACCACGTGGTTTTTATATTAAGAGGCAATGCTTAGGTTGTAATAATTTTATTTTGGGTGCATACTAAGGGTGGTCCTCATACAAAAGTATTTCTTAAATAGAATTTTCATGCAGACCGCACATCGAATCTATACCACGGTTGAGGTGAAGCGATACGCACAGGGTAATGCTAGTCTATATATAAATACGCAATGTCTAAACGGTTACACCACTTTTTCACAGTCATAGCATAACATATTCGCTCAATTTTGTTTTGTTGGAAAGGTTGTGAAGAGAAGGGGAGACATGTATACTTTTTTTTTAATAGTAGGCGATGCCACGCCCCTAAAGAGGAAAAACGTTTCTACGGCTAAACTAATGGACTGATTTTGATGAAATTTTGTTTGAAGATAGACTGAATCCTAAAAAGACTATAAGAAACTCTGACTCCTTAAAGGGAGGGTGGAATCTCCTCAAATGGGAAAAAAACCGTATCACGATTGTGCCACTCCACCGATTTTGATGAAATTTGGTATGTAGATAGATAGAATCTTGACTAAAAATATATTTTTTTAGTGGGCGGTGCCACGTCTATTACAGGAAAATACGTCGATACTACTAAACTAACGGTCCGATTTTGATGAAATTTTGTTAGGATATAGAAAAGATTTCTAAAAACTCAAATTTTTTAGGAGGCGTGGCAGCACCTCTAACAGGAAAAAGCGTTTTCACTACTAAACTAATGTGCCGATTTTGATGGAATTTGGTACAGAGATAGATTGAACCCTGAGGAAAGCTATTTGTTTTTAAGTGGACAATACCAACCCCTAGTAGGAAAATATGTTTTCACAGCAAAGCTAATGAACCGATTTGGATGAAATTTTGTATGGAGATAGATTGCACCCTAAGGAAGAGAAAGAGATAGGGAGAAAGAAAGATGATACCATAATTTTAGTTTTTAGAAGAGATGACAAAAAATAGCTCTTTCTAATTTAGTTTTTGTAACTAAAAAATAGTTTTTAATACTTTTATGCAAGCTTCATTTGAACATATCTTTATTATTTGAGTTTAGTCGATCTTTCACACAATCGAAAATAGAGTTGAGACATACAACAGCTTCTTACTCTGAGTTTGTGAGAGAGTGAGGATTATCTATATATAAAAAGGCAGTTGCAAAACGGCTCCATCCTTTTTTAACTGTCATAACACAACATAATCGATTAAATTTTTTTTTTGGTGTAAAGGTTATGAAGAGGAGCAGTGAAGAATGTGATATTTTTTAATAGCAGGCGGAGCCACGCCTTCAATAGGATAATACATTTCCACGGTTAAATAAGTAGAATGATGTTGATGAAATTTGATTTGGAGATAGATTGTACACTAAGAAAAGGTATTAAAATCTTCAAGTTCTTTAAGGAGGCATGGCAGCGCTCCTTATAGGAAAAAACGGTATCACGGATGTGTCGCTACACCGATTTTGATGAAATTTGGTATCTAGATAGATTGAATCTTGATTAAAAATATTTGTTTTGAGTGGACCAATCACCTATTTTTGTTTTAAAGTTCAATAGTAAAATATGTTTTCACAACTTAGCTAATGGACCGATTTTGATGAAATTTGGTATGGAGATATATTGAAGCTTTTGTTTTTATATGGGTGGTGCCACGCTCTTAACAGGAAAATATGTTTTCGTAGCTAAAATTTCGTAACTAAAAATGACTGATTTTAATGAAATTTGGTATGGATATATGTATATGGAACTCTAAGAAGGGATGAGCAAAATTTAAGCTTGATTTTTATTTTTAAAAGTGATTACAAAAAATAGCTCTTATTTATATCAGTTTTTAATACCAAAAGCATTTTTAATGGTTGAATTTCAACCACTGGGCGAACTCTAGTAAATATTAAATCTATAATCTTATTAAATTTATGAAAACAAGTGTTTATCTGTTTAAGGTCTAAGCTAAAAAACCCATCTATAACATAAGTCTCATACGAGCGGTTTACATTACTGGGGATAAGATAATTATTCATACAAGACCATACTATATCACTAAGATTAAAGCCTCCAAGTACACACATGTGATTATCACCATTTTCATTTGGTAAATACATTAAATTATCAATATGGGCCGCATATACATTATAGGAGCTATTTGACGGAATATACGAAGCACAAATATAAAATAGATTATTTTTATTGCGAATAGCAACGCATATTTGATCCAGTGTTTACAAGTTGTACAAGATTAGAGCAGAAATAGCTTTTTATCGCTTTTAAAACTCCGCCACCTCTCGTGCAACCAGATTTTAGAAAATCCCTGTCTTTGCGATAAACAGTAAACATGTTTATTAGGATGGGTAATTTTTACACTTTTTTCTCTAATCGGAAACGCCTACCCGGGCAAAGTGGCAAACTCATACCAAGAGTATACCTGCAAAATTTTTTTGCAATCGGTCAATATCTTCTGTTCGTGCTTTGAGAGTCACTTTTTGAAATTTTCGATTAGAACACAGAAAGTAAGATATTTTCTAAAATGGGCCCGGCTGCATTACTAATGCGTTTTAAGGGTCACTTGGCTATGAAAAGTCATCATAAGGGACACCAAACTCAAAACCGAGACCAAAAACTAGTCCTAATTTAAACGCCAGGTGGAGGCGGAGGAGGTTAAAATGCGGATTTTCGGGTAAATGACAATAGTGATGTGCAGCTCTTTGCTCACTTTCTATCAAAGAAACAAGTGGCTGCACTTCGGACTCCACCCACGCCCTACCCAACCAACCAACCATATATATATATAGGACGACTATATTACGAGTGGATGGATTAGCTCTTGGTTGATCAAAGTAAAGTTTCTACTGCTTTCCACCTGGTGATTGCCAGAGCGATCTCTGAGCCAAGCATTAGCAAGTTGACACACAGCCTCCCCGCGGCACCATCTGGGTGCTATCGGACCCACAATAGGGAAGGTGCCTCTATCGAATTGGCGGATGCCCTCGGAAAAATTAAGGCTGACATCACCGCCATCCAGGAAATAAGATGGATAGGACAAGGTTGCTCTAACTGTTGTATTCTGATATTATCCTTTCAAGGGATAACACGTTGCTGAGAGTTGTATCTAAAAAGAATTAAATAAGAGGTTATATTAGAAGAATACTTACCAGTATTCCCTTTTATATCTGCAAATCTTCATTAATAATTCCAACAAGTAGTGTACTTTCTTGACTCAGGACTAACTCTGATTTTATTGTTAAATGTTATCTAACTTAACACCTCTTATAAAGATAATTATAACAACAATATACATTATAAAATAATTACTTTAGATATTTAATGACCTTTTTATAATAATTTTAGTTGTGTTGATGAGCTGCAGGTCGTTTTGCAAAATTAAAGATTAATTTTTAAATTTTTCAATTTAATTAATTTTATTTTTAACCGATATTTCGACTTCCGTTGGAAGTCATCTTCAGGGTTTTTTTAAACTAAAAAATAAAATACACATTTTTAAATATAAACATAACTTTTCACAAACATTTAAAAAAACTTACACTATTTAAATAAATTAAAAAACTTTAAAACGAAACATTGACGCTACTACGTTGAAACAGCAAAAAACACATAAGCACTTAACATCCAGAAGGAAAAAAATATTGCACAAATCTATCTATTGCACCATACTTTAAGCCCTTCAGTTGTCAACTGTTTTGTCTTGTAAATATTTTGACTTTAATCAGCTGTCTAATGTTTTGTTTTTTAGCTTTTTTGTTTTTATCAAATGTTTGTATATGTGAGCGCAATTATCCGTGTCTTTTTTATAGTTAAGTCTGTATTGAGTCGGTGTATTTATGATGTGGAGCATTTCTAATGTAAACCTGCGTGAGTAATGCGTCTCTTGTTGTAAAATACTCACATTGTCAAAATTTGATTTATGTCCAGTTAAAGTACAGTGGGCAGCTAACGCCGTTTTTTGGTCTAAGGGTTTGTCAATTAATTTCTGTTCTGATTTATGTCCAGCAATTCTTGTCCGTAATTTTGTCTTAGTTGTTCCAACATATACTTTATTGCATACGTTGGATCCGTCACCTTTGCACGAAATATGATAAATCAAATTCGATTTGTCGTTTTTGTCCAACCTACTTTTTGTGTTCGTATATAATTGTTTTAATGTGTTGTTCGTTTTGTAAGCTATTCTGTACTTTTCTTTGTCGTAAACGTCCGACTTTTTAAATTTTTCGGAAAAACCCGGTAGATATGTCATGGATTTGTAAATTTTTACGGTATCGTCTACTGCCTTTGGATTATTTTGGTTATTTTTAAATGATTTTATTAAGTTTTGGACTGTCAGTTTTGGAAATCCGTTGTCCTTGAGAATTGTCAGAATTATTTTTTCATTCTTTTTATGGAAACTGTTGTCGCTGATATTAAAGACTCGTCTAATAAAATTTTTGGCAGTATTTAAAATTGTCTTTTTTGGATGTTTGGAGTTGAAGTTTATGAGTCTTCCAGTCGACATAGGTTTCTGGTACCAGTCAATTTTGATTTTGTCGGCTTTTCTCATGATAAGTGCGTCTAAGTATGGAAGTTTTTGGTCTTGTTCTTGTTCGGATGTAAATTTTATCCTTCTGTGGAACGTGTTTAGTGTATTTAGTGTCCTTTCAATTTCGTCCTTCTTTACAATTGCGAACAAATCGTCCACATATTTTGTTATTAGTCTTGGTTTTATGTCCAGATTATTTATACACGTGTCTAATAGTTCTTCCATCACAATGTCCGCTACTATTGGTGATGCCGGTGATCCCATTGGCATACCTTTTAACTGTTTATAAATTTTATCGTCATACTTAAAATACCTATTATCTTTTATACAAAATATTAAAGCGTCCATAAAAAGTTTCCTCGTCATCGTTGTATGTTTTTGGATAATTGACCATTTTCTTTCAACTATATTAAGCGCAAGGTCTACAGGAATACTGGGAAATAATGATACTACGTCAAACGAAATTAGAATTTCGTTGTCATAAATTTGTGTACCATTTACTCTGTTTTTAAAGTCAATTGCGTCTTTAACATTATAAATTGAGTCCTTCGTCAAATGTTTTAATGTCTTAACTAAAAACTGGCATAGTACATAAGATGGTGCGTTTATCGATGAGCATATCGGTCTGAGTGGTATATCCTCCTTGTGAATCTTCGGTAGTCCATATATTCTTGGTGCTGTTGCTGCTGTTATCGTTAGTTTCAAGCTTTCTTGTTTCGTTACCATGTTGTTTTTAAGCAGCGTCTCTACAATTTTATTATTTTTCCCTTGTAATGTTGTTGTTGGATCTCTTTTTATCACGTTGTATGTTGAAATATCCCTTAATAACATCCGCATCCTCTTTTCATAGTCCGTTTTGTACATCGCCACTGTGCTGTTTCCTTTGTCAGATTCTAGTATTAGAACGTCTTTATTTTTGTTTAAAAATTGTCGGGTTTTGCCCACTGTGTTCATCATTATTCTATCTCTGGTGTCTAATTTCATATTTGTGATGTGTCTCTCCATAAGTGTCGTTAGCTTCACTCTAGCTGTCTCTTGATCGTCTCTTTTATCTTTAGTTTGGATGAGATCCTCTCCTTCTGCAATGCAGCTGAATATTGGAAAGTTCTGTTTAGTTGTTGGTAAAGCGAACTTTGGTTCATGCGAGAGAAGCCATTGTACTTCGTTAGGTATTTCTCTGTCTGTTTTGTTGATGAAACATTTTATGTTATTGTCGTCAATGTTAAGTATTTGTTTTTGTCTTTCGATTATTTTATTAAATTTATTTAAGTGTGTCTGTTGGATCTGTATTAATGTTTGAGTATACAGTTTTTCTTCACATAAAAAGAGTAGATTTGCATCTTCTTCACTCATGTTTCTCATTATGTTAGTTTTGGTTTTCATAAGCTCTTCTTCATTGTGCTTCAGTATTTTATGTTTGTGTGTAATGAGTGAGTTTAGAATTTTTGTTTGGAAAGTACGTATTATTTTTGTTATTGTCTTTTCAGTTTTTGGCGGGATCCTGAAGTGTATTTTAAATAAGTTCTTTACATTTTTCGTTATGTTGTCCATGAATTGAGGAATAATTCCAAAACGTCTGCATTTTACAAGGAATCTTATTGCACTTGTAATTTTCGCTTTATTTCTGCTGTCTTTCTTGTGTTTGTTAATTGTTGTGTTTATATTTTTGTTGTACTTTTGTTTCAAGTTTTTATATATATTCATGATGTTGCTTTTCTTTTTACGGCGTGCTCTCCGTGTAATAATTTAGATATTTAATGACCTTTTTATAATAATTTTAGTTGTGTTGATGAGCTGCAGGTCGTTTTGCAAAATTAAAGATTAATTTTTAAATTTTTCAATTTAATTAATTTTATTTTTAACCGATATTTCGACTTCCGTTGGAAGTCATCTTCAGGGTTTTTTTAAACTAAAAAATAAAATACACATTTTTAAATATAAACATAACTTTTCACAAACATTTAAAAAAAAAAACTTACACTATTTAAATAAATTAAAAAACTTTAAAACGAAACATTGACGCTACTACGTTGAAACAGCAAAAAACACATAAACACTTAACATCCAGAAGGAAAAAACAACATGGTAACGAAACAAGAAAGCTTGAAACTAACGATAACAGCAGCAACAGCACCAAGAATATATGGACTACCGAAGATTCACAAGGAGGATATACCACTCAGACCGATATGCTCATCGATAAACGCACCATCTTATGTACTATGCCAGTTTTTAGTTAAGACATTAAAACATTTGACGAAGGACTCAATTTATAATGTTAAAGACGCAATTGACTTTAAAAACAGAGTAAATGGTACACAAATTTATGACAACGAAATTCTAATTTCGTTTGACGTAGTATCATTATTTCCCAGTATTCCTGTAGACCTTGCGCTTAATATAGTTGAAAGAAAATGGTCAATTATCCAAAAACATACAACGATGACGAGAAAACTTTTTATGGACGCTTTAATATTTTGTATAAAAGATAATAGGTATTTTAAGTATGACGATAAAATTTATAAACAGTTAAAAGGTATGCCAATGGGATCACCGGCATCACCAATAGTAGCGGACATTGTGATGGAAGAACTATTAGACACGTGTATAAATAATCTGGACATAAAACCAAGACTAATAACAAAATATGTGGACGATTTGTTCGCAATTGTAAAGAAGGACGAAATTGAAAGGACACTAAATACACTAAACACGTTCCACAGAAGGATAAAATTTACATCCGAACAAGAACAAGACCAAAAACTTCCATACTTAGACGCACTTATCATGAGAAAAGCCGACAAAATCAAAATTGACTGGTACCAGAAACCTATGTCGACTGGAAGACTCATAAACTTCAACTCCAAACATCCAAAAAAGACAATTTTAAATACTGCCAAAAATTTTATTAGACGAGTCTTTAATATCAGCGACAACAGTTTCCATAAAAAGAATGAAAAAATAATTCTGACAATTCTCAAGGACAACGGATTTCCAAAACTGACAGTCCAAAACTTAATAAAATCATTTAAAAATAACCAAAATAATCCAAAGGCAGTAGACGATACCGTAAAAATTTACAAATCCATGACATATCTACCGGGTTTTTCCGAAAAATTTAAAAAGTCGGACGTTTACGACAAAGAAAAGTACAGAATAGCTTACAAAACGAACAACACATTAAAACAATTATATACGAACACAAAAAGTAGGTTGGACAAAAACGACAAATCGAATTTGATTTATCAAATATCGTGCAAAGGTGACGGATCCAACGTATGCAATAAAGTATATGTTGGAACAACTAAGACAAAATTACGGACAAGAATTGCTGGACATAAATCAGAACAGAAATTAATTGACAAACCCTTAGACCAAAAAACGGCGTTAGCTGCCCACTGTACTTTAACTGGACATAAATCAAATTTTGACAATGTGAGTATTTTACAACAAGAGACGCATTACTCACGCAGGTTTACATTAGAAATGCTCCACATCATAAATACACCGACTCAATACAGACTTAACTATAAAAAAGACACGGATAATTGCGCTCACATATACAAACATTTGATAAAAACAAAAAAGCTAAAAAACAAAACATTAGACAGCTGATTAAAGTCAAAATATTTACAAGACAAAACAGTTGACAACTGAAGGGCTTAAAGTATGGTGCAATAGATAGATTTGTGCAATATTTTTTTCCTTCTGGATGTTAAGTGTTTATGTGTTTTTTGCTGTTTCAACGTAGTAGCGTCAATGTTTCGTTTTAAAGTTTTTTAATTTATTTAAATAGTGTAAGTTTTTTTAAATGTTTGTGAAAAGTTATGTTTATATTTAAAAATGTGTATTTTATTTTTTAGTTTAAAAAAACCCTGAAGATGACTTCCAACGGAAGTCGAAATATCGGTTAAAAATAAAATTAATTAAATTGAAAAATTTAAAAATTAATCTTTAATTTTGCAAAACGACCTGCAGCTCATCAACACAACTAAAAATAAAATAATTACTTAAAAATACAATAACAAAATATTAGCATCATAAATATTTGGCCTACAATTATTTTGGCCTACAAATATTTATTCTACTTTGTAGAAATTGTATGATTCTTAATTTAACAAAATAGTGAGGTTGGCATATTTCCGGGTTTCATATCTTGCATTGCATTATTTGCCTTTTTGTTGTTGCAGTTTCATTGCATTGTTCTCATTCTTGTTATTATTCAACAAGTAGAATTTTCACATAGCAACTTAAGCTGACCAACAAATAAGCAAATGCCCAAACATATGCCGTATTATAATAACAGAAATTTACTGTTATTGGATGATGTTAATCATCATCCCAAAAATATACCACAATATGTCGTTTTTGTTAAAAAAAAACAAATCATTATGATATAAGTGTGGTAATTAACACACAATATAACCAAGCAAGTTGCGATATCTACTACAGCTGCCATGCGGAGAGGCGCGAATTGGGATGCGGATTCGTAGTAAGCAAGAGACTTCGCCACCATATCTCCAGGTTCACACCTGTGAGCGAAAGGTTGGCTACGATCCGCGTCAAGGCTCGATTTTTTAACATCAGCTTGATTTGCGCGCACGCCCCGACGGAGGAAAAGAACGATGCTGTCAAAGATGCCTTCTATGCGAGATTCGAGGAAGTATACGACCGCTGCCCGGCCCACGACGTTAAAATTGTACTCGGGGATTTCAACGGAAAGGTCGGAAGAGAAGGTATATTTGGCCCCACTGTCGGTCAGTTCAGCCTTCACGAGACCACCTCAAACAACGGTCTACGGCTGATCGACTTCGTCGCGGCGCGAAACAAGGTACCTGGCTGTCCCCTGATCAGAAAACACGCAACCAAATTGATCATGTTGTGATCGACGGAAGGCATGCTTCCAGCGTGCTAGATGTTCGTACGTTCCGGAGAGTCAATATTGACTCCGACCATAATCTTGTTGCAGGCAAGATACGCATGCGGCTGTGCAATGCAAAGAATGTACGCTCCGGTACGCAACGAAAGCTGGACGTCGCTAAGCTGCAATCACATCGGACGGCCGTAGCCTATTCCGCTCGCCTCTCAGAAATCCTCCTTCAACCTGACTCTCTACCCGATGATGCCGGTGGACTTTGGTCACATATATCCCGCTCCATGCGCTCCGCCGCTGAGGAAGTCATTGGTTTCCGACGCCCACTTCAGCGAAATCAATGGTATGACCAGGAGTGTCGCGAAGCTACTGCAGTGAAAAACGGCGCCTACAAAAGAACCCTGCAGTCAGTCGTAACGCGAGCCGTGCACGAAAACTACTGGGAAAAGAGAAAGGAAGAGAGGCGCCTTTTCAGACACAAGAAACGAGAGCAGAAAAGGCACGAGCGTGAGAAACTCGAAGTGTTACGGGCCAGGAATGATGCTTGAAAATTTTACCAACAAGTCAAGCGTCTGACCCAAGGTTTCAAGCCCGGAGCATCTACCTGTAAAGATGAACATGGAAATCTGGTTACGGATATGCAGGGTACACTGAGATTATGGAGGGAACACTTTTCCAAGCTGCTTGCTGGCGATGACTCCACCTATCCCGCCATTGGAGAAATTAACCCGATGCCACCAATCAACGACGATGGTGTGGACGTACCACCACCTAGCCATGACGCGGTACGAGTTGTAATTCAACGACTTAAGGGCCAAATAGACGTTCATGCGTGCATGATTAATCAAGTGATTGCTCATGCAAGCTGACCGTGTAGGTGGCTGATTGACTGATTGGTCATGCGCATAAGCAATATTAAAATATTTTGATATTTTTTTGATTGATCCTGCATGCATGATAGTGTGTGCTGAACTTACCTCACCTTACATGATTTTTTGACGAAGAAGGTGACAATGAGTGCGGAAAAGAAATTAGATATATTATGCACTAAAAATAATTAGATGAAATAATTAAACTTTTGTATGAACTTTGTTTTTTAAAATATATTTTTGAAATTTTTTGAGCTTAAATTAAACTCATTTCATACTTTTTTTTAATAATAAATGCAATTTAAATTGCCTCACATGCTTCTGACGTCATAATGTCAACACGTTTAAAGTTTAACCAAAAATGATATCCATCATGCGTGCATGAATGGTGTGTGTGGAAATCATGATGGCGTCGTCATTTTATTAATCATGCACGCATGAACGTCTATTTGGCCCTTTAAGAACAACAAAGCTGCTAGTGCCGATGGCCTGTCTGCTGAATTGTTCAAGACCGGCGGCGATGAGCTGATAGGGTATGCATCAACTCATCTGCAAAATATGGCTAGTAGAAAGCATGCCCGACGATTGGAATCTCAGTGTCCTTTGTCCTGTACTGAAGAAAGGTGACCCGACAATATGCGCTAACTACCGGGGAATCAGTCTTCTTGCCATCTCTTACAAGATCCTGTCGACTGTACTGTGTGAAAGACTTAAGACGTTTGCCAACACACTGGTTGGGCCTTATCAGTGCGGCTTTAGACCTGGTAAGTCCACCATAGGCCAGATCTTCACACTACGTCAAATCCTGGAAAAAACCCACGAAAAACAGATCGATACCTATCATCTCTTTATCGATTTTAAAGCTGCTTTCGATAGCCCGATACGGGATTGCCTGTATGCCACCATGTCTGAGTTCGGTATACCTGCGAAGCTGTTGCGGCTTTGCAGAATGACGTTGAGCAACACAGCCAGCTCCGTCAGAGTAGGAAGGGACCTCTCCGAACCATTTGATACCGAACGAGGTTTCAGACAGGGCGTTCCACTATCCAGCAACCTCTTCAATTTTGTGATGGAAGGGGTGTTGCGAAGAGCCAGTGTACATCGTAATGGCACTATTTTCACAAGTGTCCAGCTCCTTGCATATGACGATGATATTGATATCATTGGACGTTGTAAGCGAGATGTTACTACTGCGTGCTCTGCTATCGAAAAAGAGTCAGCGAAGGTGGGTTTGACGGTGAACGAGGACAAAACAAAGTAAATGCTGTCCACAAACAGGGAGGCGCGGCGTATTGGATCCTATGTTACTGCGAACAGCTATACTTTCGAAGTTGTCAAGGAATTCACCTATCTTGGCACCGCCGTGAACACTCAAAACGATGTCAGCCTGGAGATAAAGCGAAGACTAACTCTTGCTAATAGGTGTTACTATGGTCTCAGTAAGCAATTGAGTAGTAGAGACCTCTCTCGCCCGACAAAACTGACACTCTACAAGACGCTCATCTCACCCGTGCTACTTTACGGCGCAGAAGCATGGGTTGAGTCGCACACTGATGCAGCCACGCTTGGTGTGTTTGAGAGAAAAATTCTTCGCAAAATCTTCGGTCCTGTTCACGTCGGCGACGACTACCGTATTCGAATGAACCACGAACTGTACGAGCTCTACGCTGACATTGACAGAGTCAAGCGCATCACTATCCAATGTCTGCGCTGGCTGGGACATGTTGTGCGTATGGACGAAGAAGCTCTGGCGAAGAAGGTGTTTGATGCGGAAGCCGCTGGGCGACGACGAAGAGGAAGACCATGCCTCCGATGGAAAGACCAAGCCGAGGAAACCCTATCCACGCTTGGTGTGACTGATTGGAGAAGGCGCGCGCGAAGCAGAGGTGTTATGGTCACCCAAGTTAACTTTTTGGACAATATTATTCCTGACTTGAGGCCCTAAAATACTCTCTTGTTCCTATTTTGCATTCAGAATTATCTTCAGTGCATCTCTGCGAACAGCAAGCCTTGAATCCGTTACCATTCCAAGCAGAACATTTTCAGGCATCGCATAGAATACGTTAGTCTGAATGGATGCATTTACCACCTTTCGGCACTTGAAAGGAAGTTGACTGCTTAATGGCTTCAAAGAGATAACGGCAACCATAAGAAATTGAGTTGTTCTTTTTATGGTGAACCACAGAGGTGTGTACACTGTTAGTAAAAACTCCACAATTACTTTCATTTTTTTTGTGGGCCTTTAAGTTGACATGTACAACCTAAGAATTATATTTGCTGTGGTAAGCCAGTCAGTCTGGTTACTAGGACCTGGCTTCCGAACTGCAAGTTCGACTGAGCATTCTCCGCAGCCAATAGTTTTTGCTATTTCGTAGAGATACATCTGATCTTTGCTAAGGTGTTTTGGATTCATGTTAAATAAGTCACATTCTAAAAATCTGTAGTTCACAATCGAAAGTGCCTCGCAATTTTGAAGTTTTGATCTTATTGGACCTGTGTAACTGGTTGGACCAAAAGAAGGACCATCAAAAAATATAAAGACCTCCAAATGGGAGCTTATTAAAATGTAAGAGACAAATTGACCATTGCAAAGGACGCCCAATCTTTTCCTTTAGTTTTCGAAGAATACCTCCCTTCCATCCTGTGTTGGTATTTGTACCATCTTGTCACACTCATCTTGAGCAGAGCCTGAGGGTGTAACAACGTGACCTACGTATTATGAGCCAGGTTCAGCTACTAAGGCAATATGTTCCTCCTTTACTAACCCTAGAGCTGTCAAAGTTTCATCCTTTCTGCTATCAAAGTATATAGCACATATTGAATTTTTCGTCTTATTTTGTTTTTGTCAATCACTTGAGCGTAAGAAATTATATTTGGAGAGATTTTCTCAGAAATTAATCCTGCCTTTTTGGATGCCTGCAGCAGAGATGTACCTACATGAGCGGTGGCCCGTGAACCGAAGCCATATCTCTCTCTGAGCAATTGTTGTTGTTTCAGAAAAATCTATTTTCGACTGGTTCCTAGTGAATCTGTGTGGTAAAGTAAATTACCAGGTGTGTGCATAAGATAAGATGGCGCCAGCGAAAATAACGCAGCGTATTAATTTAACACATACGTCATTTTGTTCGTCTGACATTTAACTACAAACACACACAAGTTGAGTCCGCTAAAAACTAGTGTCTTTGTTTTATCGTTCAGTGATCATGTCGATTTTTGTGCCTGAAAAAGAACATTTGCGGCACATTTAAAGTTGCAAAATCACCCAATATATTTTTGTTGCCGATCCTATGTTACAACATTTTTAATGAACTGTTATTTGCTTAAAAGAATGCCGTAAACCGCATATCATTTTCTTATTTCGAGATATCTGCATTTTTCTAAAGTAACATTTTTCTTCTTATTTTTTTTTTAGATTTTCCAGTGAACTGCAATCATGCCCGCCATGATTTTTTGATGTTTTTTTCAAAAAATTCTAGTGGTCATAAATATTATAAAATAATTAAAAAAAAATTGTTTTCATAAATAGTTTTGTGTCAAAATATATGTGTAAAGTTTCAAAATTATATCTTGTTTTTTATAAAAACTATACGCATTTTAAAACACTTAAGAATAAATTTTTTGAAAGTATCATGTCCCCTTAAGGGGTTATATCTTCCTTATGCTATGAAAAACAAGGCCGTTTTAATTATTTTTTTCTAATGAACATTTGAGATTAAAGGTATACAAATAATATAACATTGGATTAAGCAACTCTTGAAGAAGAGAAAAAAATTTTTTAATGTTATTTGTTACAAAATCCTAACTCAAATAATCAACGCAATTTTACAACGCAACAAACCAAATTTCAAATGTCAGCCAAGTAGGCATAAATGTGCGCTTTGTTATTGTTTGCTTGTGCGTTTCGTGTCTTTCTTTGTTGACGTTTTCGTTCTAAATCGTATGTATAAATCACAGCAACCATACACATAACAACCCATAAGCAAAAGAAGCTAAATCAATTTTTTGTATTGTCCTGTTTCGTGACATTGTTATTAAGGTGCTGCAGAATGTCAAACTTGATTTAGAGTTGTCAATAAATCCAATAGTCTGACGTAACAGCAAGCGCATTCACGCATACCTCTAATAGATACCAATCTGACGAATTAATAACGAACATAAATTTTAATATTTTTGAGACATAACACAAAAAGAATTCATAAAAACGTTAAAGCAAAACCCATGTCACAAAATTCAGCATACAGTTCATTAAAATGAAGTATATAGTTCATTAAATTTTAATTAGAAAAGATATTCTTTGATTCCAATAATTGGTAGGACCACTTGCTGCATCTGTTACAGATTAAATGTCGTGGCATAGAATCCACCAGCTTTTGGGTGAAAGAGGCGAAATTTCTTCGCAGATCTTTGCTATCGCTCTCTTTAAGTTTTCCTTGCTCCAGGAATGAAAATTTTTCAATTTTATTTTAACTTCTCTTCATAAATGCTCAATTGGGTTCCTTTCCAACGATTGTGGTTGTGTTTTAAGTTGGTTTGGAGAGTTTTATAGCAGCCAATCTTGCCATATGTGCGCTGTGTGCTTTGGATCATTATCCTATTGAAACTAAACCCCGGACGGAAGCTTAAGTTTTGCGGCACTCTGTCGCAAATTTCGTCTTAAAATATCCAAGTAACTTTCTTTGGTCATAATTGAGTCTATAAATTCCATGGATCCGACGCCACTAGCGTCATAGATCCCCACAGTATAACTGACCCTTCACCATGTTTGACTGTGGCTACTCAATTTTTAGTTTGCAGCGAAGAATTAGTCTTTTTTCATACAATTGATATTTCATCTGATCCCCAAAGATTAATTTTTGCTTCGTCCGTGAATATCACCCTTTTCTAAAAGCTCGGTGGCTTGTTTAAAGGCATTTAAGAAAACTCCAAACCTCTTTTTTCAATTATACAAAAAATTAAATTCCTTTTGCGTACAATTAATCCGTCCAAATTATTTTTTCGCAGTACTCGATGAACTGTTTTTATGGATATCGGCTTGCTAATAACTTTGGAAACTTCTGCTGTTTATTTGGAGCCTTTGGATATTTTTGCAATCACATTTTGATAGGAGTTTTTTCTGCCTCTATCTATAGAATTCATCAATGTACTTTCGTATCTCCACGTGCTATTAATATTTTGAACTGTATAATTAGGTCTTCTAATAATTTCACCAATTTCGTGATACGATTTTCCTTTACAATATCATCTCATCACCAATTATCTTATTGCAAAAGTTGTATCCTTGCTAGTGGTCACCATTGCGAAACTAACGCGTAAAACGAAATGAGCTTGTATTCAAATTAATAGTCGAAATAACCCTACAAACTTTAAAATGCTTTCCAATACTTTCGTGATAAAAAAAATCAAATTTGATGTCAAAACTGGCAAGTGTATACTTAATTTCGTGACTTGAATTTTGCTTTAATTTACGTTTTTATGAATTCATTTTGTGTTTTGTCTTAAAAATATTAAAATTTATATTCGTTAGATTGGTATCTATCCCCATGCATTAAAATTATTTACGCACTGTGAATAGCGAAGTCAGTGTTGCACATATTATAGACCGAACCGCGGCCGAAGGCCGCCTAAGTACCCCCACTTACAACTTGCCAAGTATATAATGAAATTGACAAATTTTGTTTTCTTACTTTGCTACTGTCGTAGTCTTTACTAACCACAGTGCTTTTGCATTAAAATGTCATTGCACATCTTTAGGCTTAAGCTAACTAGTTTGGCCGGTAACATATACATGTTCGTTCTTAACTCCGGACGAGTTAGCCAGCAACATGAGTTCGGCGTGCGCACCAATCTTTACTTAAATTATATATGCTTTTTGGTTCTGGCTTTTGCTCCAGAATGTTGAATGTTGACGTGTTGTCGGTCCAAGGATTGTCAGATTGTGCGCAAGGCAAAATTGGATCCTCGTAAGACTAGAGCAGACATCCAGCGCAAAATAATTGATCAATACGACGCACAAATATCCAAACGAACTGTCGCATGTCAACTGGTTGAGGCTGGACTCCAATGACGAATTTCCTGCAAGAACGCATTGGTGACATTTAAGCAGAGGAAAAGCCACATTCAATTCGCTAATACGCATGCCGGTTGGCCGCTCATTAAAATCAATGGAATAATGGAAGCTTTAAATTATTTTAATATTCAAGTGGCCTTATACCCACCTCGACTGGAATAATTCGGCTACGAACCAGGCAATACCATCCCTTTGCAGGATAATGATCCGAAGTATATGGCAAAAGTTGCAATGAAATGGCTTTGAGACCAAAATATTACCTGCTTGGATTGGCCAGCAGTCACCAGAAATTATCCCCATTGAAAATTTGTGGAATATTTTTAAAAAAAATATATATATGAGTCGAAACAACTGCACAAAATCTGGACGAGCTATGGAAGGTCGCCAATGGAAAATGGTCTGTGATAAGTACTCAAATACTAGACAAATTGAAAGCGAGTATGCCTAAGAAAATACAATTCACCACTAAAGCCAAAAGCCGCCACATAAAATATTAAAAAATGATTTAAAATGTTTTTATTACTTTAAGTCACAAAACTGTTCACAAAAGACCAAGTATAAAAAATAACTACCCAAGTTAAACAAAATGTGAAATATTTTAGTTATGATTTTATTAAGCTAAAACAAAGAATTTGCAAGTTTTCTGCATACTTTTTTTTTTAAAACCTTTTTTATAAAAAAAAAAAAAAAAAAAAATACAGCCTTAAAACTAGAAATATGTTTTTTCGTGAACGTTTTGTGGCTCACTGTATATAGACGCAGCGGTAAAAACAGGAAATAATTTTAAGACTCTCGCATTAATACATACTCGAATTTTCATTTTTATAAAATAAATAATTATTGAAAATTTGTGTTTTCTTTTACCGCAAGACGCGACGACGGTAACTTACTTACTTACTTAGATGGCCATAACAACCCGTTGTCAAGTTACGGCCGACCTCATTAGCTCTCACCAGGCGCCTCTGTTTTGCGCGCGCCTTCTCCAATCGTTAATGCCAAGCGCGGTTAGGGCTTCCTCAGCTTGGTCTATCCACCGGAGGCATGGTCTCCCTCTTCGTCGTTGACCGTCGAATACGTTTTTCGCTGTAGCTTCTTTATCCATACGATGGACATGACCCAGCCAGCGTAGTCGCTGTATTACTATACGCTTAACTATGCCAACTCGAACAGGACCAAAGATTTTGCGGAGAACTTTCCTCTCGAACACCCCAAGAGCGGCTGCGTCTGTTGTCGAAACCACCCATGCCTCAGCGCCCTTAAAGAAGCACAGGTAGAATGAGCGTCTTGTAGAGTGTTAGCTTTGTCGATCGAGAGAGAGCTCTGCAACGTAATTGCTTACTGAGACCGTAGTAGCACCTATTAGCAATTGTTGTTCTCCGCTTAATCTCCAGACTGACATCATTGTTGCTGGTTACGGCAGGGCCAAGGTAAATGAATTCCTTGACAACTTCAAATTTACAGTTGCCCTCTGTAACATGAGAGTCTAGATCCCGTGCTCTCTTGTTGTTGTTAGTAGACATCATGTATTTCGTCTTGCCCTCGTTTACCGTCAAACCCACTTTGGCTGATTCCTTTTCAATAGCAGTGAAAGAAGCAGTAACATCTCTCTTACTCCGACCGATAATATCAATATCATCAGCGTACGCAAGGAGCTGAACACCTTTGAAGAAAATGGTGCCATTATGATGCACACCGGCTTTTCGTACGATCCCCTCCATAATAAAATTGAAGAGATCGCACGAGAGCGGGTCGCCTTGTCTGAAACCTCGTTCGGTATTAAAAGTTCCGGAGAGGTCATTAATGAGGTCGGCCGTAACCTGACAACGGGTTGTTATGGCCATCTAAGTAAGTAAGTAAGTATGTATTCTAAAAGACATATAAAACGCTTACAACGAGGAGAGAGGCAAAAGTATTTAGATAAGGTTTACAAAAATATTATGATTTATTTATTTAAAACTTTTTTTATTTCAGATTCGATCTGAACTGCAGATAACTCCGGTCCGGTAGAAAAACAAATTCGCAAAGCTATACAGCTACAGAAAAACCGCGTTATTAAGGCTAGAAGCAGTAATAATAAAACATCGATGTAGAATAAGAAATTATATTAGTTGATTTAATACTTAGTATGTAAGAAAGAGAATTAAATAGAAATTGAATTAAAAAAAACTGCATTACCAATCATTAGCTACCTCACCGGATTATATCACCAGATTGGTAATATTATATTTCACCAGTGAGGCAGCTAGTGATTTGTAATGGTATATTACACCAGTGATATTTCACCCATGAAGTAGCTAGTGATTGGTAATGCAGAAGGTGTAAATTACTCCCTGCCAATGACATCCCCGTGTTAAATTCATGAGTGAAGCGCATTGCCGTTCATATGGAGGGTAGCCAGTGGTGCTTACTGGCAGCTTGTAAACTCATCAGTGACTCACTAATGAGGTGTACTGGAGGGTGGGAGTATGGAAAACTTATGCGGATATGCCAAAATTACTACTGGCCAGGGATGTCTCGTGACGTTGGGAAGTACATATGAAAAATATGCAGTAATAATGTTAACGCATATAACTGAGGAGCCCTGGTCCATCACTTGTGCTGATTTTGTGGCTCCACAACCACAGTCCAGTTCGAGCTAACACACAACATAAACCGGTTCTGGCAGTTGAAAATGTCTATAAAACTCTTCGGAATGTGCAGAGCATTTGGTAAGCAGCGATTGACTTAATCACAAAATTAAAAACAACATTGAAAGATAAGTGAAATAAGAATGTCCTTATGTAAAATAATAAAATTAACACGTGTGGAATACCAGTGAGTATCACCCAGTGAGAAAAAAGAACATTACGAAAGTAGCGGTTCCTTTAGGAGTCGTGAACTTGTGCAAACCTTAGCCAATCCTGCAGCGAGGTAGCGTCATAAGGATCTCCAGGATTAAAGTACCCCAGGTAAGATTAAGGTCAAAAAGGGTAGAAAAGGTAGTTTAGCTTTCCTCAGGGAATATTTTTTTTAAACTGGCATTAATTGGTTGGTCTTTTGTCCGACTTTGACATTAGTTTGAAAGTATCTTTCGCCTGACTGTGATTTCGCGAAATCAAAATCCAAAACATTGCAATTTGTTTAAATGCTCGCTTTTGTTTTGGTTGACAAAATACAAGCATTGCAATTTGGTTAAAGTCAATGTTCATTTTTGTCTTATTGATAAAAATTTAAACATTGCAATTTAGCTAAAGTCAATGTTCGCTTTTGTTTTGTTTATGGTGGTTTTATTTAAGTAGGTCATAATTTTTACATGCGTTACATTTTTTAATTAGCTTGTAATTATGATTAAGTCAACAAATTTAATATATCAATTAAGTATATGTATATAGTAGATGTAATTTCAATAAACTTTGCCATTATATTGCAAGAATTAAGTAAAGCAGTATCTTTCCTTTCATAACTAAGATTCTTGGTTTTTGTGGCCGCAACAAATAGCAAGACACCCCCGACCCCTGGTAAGAAGTCCTGCTATCATCAAAATAATTAGCTATTATTGTGGGTTAATGTGCCTACAGTAACAACCAAACAACCTACATAGTCCTGGTTCAAGTGCCAGGACTACGTTAGAGTTATAGGCAGGTAAACGAACCTCAGCCGCAAAAATTTGGTGACCCCGACGTGATCAAAAAGGACGACATACGACTCCTTTTTTGTCAAATACACACGCCGCCGTAGCAAAAAAAAAAAAAAAACAGCAAAAAGACAAACAGCTCCTTTCATCAAATAGTACAGACACCGCTGTAGCAGAGCAAAGGGACGAAAATCGACTCCTTTTCAGGAAGAGCTAGGAGTAATCAATTTTTATTTTTTGTACTCCAGTCTATTAATGATGGCGTTCAACGACTTAGCAAAGATCCAACAATCTCTTGGAGAAGAAATCCAAAACGTAGTGAGGAACTTTAAAAAGGATTCTTCGGAACGGAAGGGTACATCCGATTACTTTCGAGATCGTTTGAGGCGGTTAAACCAAGCATGGGAAAGGTTTGAAGAAACAGATACAAAAATCAGCATAATAAAGGACCTCCCATTGGAACATGACTATTTTTCCAAGGACTATTACTCTCAAATAGCCGAAGTAGTCGAAACATATACAAAAATCTTTGAGGAATCAGCTTCATAGATAGATGCGACTAACTCAGTCAAATCGGATGCACCACAAGGGGCTGTGGTCATTCAGCATACAACAACATGCAATCAGCAACATACGCAGAAAAATCAAAACGAAGCCACAGCCAACCAAATTCCAGAAAATACACATACAGTTGATGCTGACCAGCACCAAAGAGGACTTATTCGGAAATTTGAAGCCCAAATCCAGCACCGAATCTACACATTCACGTATCTCTAGCGAGTTAAAATTGAAGACTATCAAGCAGCTTTGGAGCAATATAGAGCAAAATAATTATGAAATTTGGCAGTAAATGAAAGACCCATCAACCAAGGGTTACGACATATCTACGTTAGTTCAATTAGAAGAGGTACTCCAAAAGATGACCTCACTAACTGAAGAGCTAAAAAACTACCAAAGGGGCGTATCAGATACAAAGCAAGTCAACATAGCCAGCTCGCAGGGAGCTCTACCACTGCCATAGGTGGTTCTCCCAAAGTTTTATGGGGACTACTATATGAAGTGGCGTCAATTTTTTGACTTATTTGTTCAAATGATTCACAACCAAGCACTACCAAATGTGCAAAAAATGTGGTATTTGAAGTCAAATGTCACTGGAGAAGCAGAGAAGCTAATTCGACATCTTTCATTGAGTGAGGCGAATTACACAACAGCCTGGACGTTACTTCAAGATCGTTACAACAATCAAAGAGTCCTGACAAACACTCTTGTGTCAAAATTATTGGAACAACCAACATTATCAGTAGCGTTAGCCAAAATAATCAAGGAGCTGCACGATACAACACAAGAATGTTTGCTAGCATTGGAAAATCTGGGAGTAGGGACGAACTCATGGGATCCTCTACTACTTCCAATCTCAATAAAAAATTTGGATCGCGAAACTCATCTTTTATATGAGCAAACTATCGCAAAGCATAAAGAAATTCCAAAATTAAATTTTTCTCACTTTTTTGGAAGCTCGATTCCAAACGATGAAGGCTATTGAAACCAAACAAAGGCCCTTCAGAGTACTTACAACAACACTTAATCAAAAATGTAAATTCTGCCATGAAAAAGAGCACTTTCTGTATACATGCGTTAAGTTTTTCAAGGCTTCAGCCAAGGACAGAATGAATCATGTGATCAAAAATCGACTCTGTATAAACTGTCTCAGAAGTGGGCACAGTACTCATAATTACCGTAGCAGATCATGCACCAGATGTCAGAAAAAACACAATACATTGTTACATTAGGAAAAAGACGGTCAAAATACAACGGTACCACCGTTTAAAGAACAGAATTCAAGTTCTCCTGTTACTCTTACAACAAATAACAGCACACAAAAAAAGGGCTACGCGCTACTTAGCACAGCTTTAATTAAGGTAAGTACAACCAACGGATAAATGATTAACTGCAGAGTACTGTTGGATTCTGGTTCCCAGATCAACATTATAACTAGCAGGCTAGCAAAGCGTCTTGGTATTTCAGGTCAGACAACCTCAATGTCCATAGAAGGAATTGGAAGAAAAAGGCAGGTTTCGACTCAGCGGGCCTACATTAATATTCATTCCCGTATAAATGGATACCAAAAACCATTGGAAGCATACGTGTTGCCAAATAACTACATTACAGCCTTCGCAATCGTTGGATACATCATCATGGTCAATTCCAAAAAATATTGAATTAGCAGACCCTTACTTCAACCAAGCGGCGAATATTGACATCCTGCTAACCAGAACTAGTTCGCCGCATCGTGTGGCATATGCACAGAAAATGAGGAAGATCTAGACAAAATGATCCAACGATTGTGGCAAATGGATGATCCGGAACCCAAAAATTCAAGGTTAACTATGGCCGAAGAATTATATGAGACACATTTTCAAAACAACACTCAAAGGGACTCATTAGGACGCTTCATGGTAAAGCTACCATTTCAACAAGATCCTGAAACCCTTAAAGACTCAGAAACAATAGCAATGACCAGATTCTTTTCCCTTGAGAAAAGACTACCTAAGGATCAAAATCTCAGAGAGCAGTACGTCAAATTTATGAACGAGTATGAAGAATTGGGACATATGGAGCAGATAACTACTAAAAACATATCAGCACCATATTATGTTATCTCACATCACTGTGTACTGAAACCAGATAGCAGCAGTACAAAACTTAGAGTAGTGTTTGACGCCTCATGTAAAACCAGTTATGGCATATCACTGAATGACATTTTATTTACTGGTCCAACCGTGCAGAGCGAACTTTTTTCAATTCTTCTGCGTTTTCGATTACCAAGATTTGTCTTTTGCACCGATAATCAAAAAATGTATCGACAAATTTCGGTACATCCAGCAGATAGAAAATTCCAAACTATTTTTTGGAGAAATAATCCTAGTGAGCCTGTCCGTCATTATCAATTAAACACCGTGACATATGGAACTAGATCCGCCCCATACCTAGCAACAAGATGCCTGCAACAGCTTGCAGACGAAAATAAAGAAAAATTTGAATTGGGTTCACAAGTTTTAAAAAATAATTTTTACTTAGATGATTGTCTCAGTGGATCCAATAAGCTGTCAACGGTGCTGGAGATGCAGAAACAACTCAAACGCATATTAGAACCTGTTGGTTTTAAGCTGCGCAAATGGTGTGCAAACCACCCACAAATACTACAAAATATCGATAAGGATGACCAGGAAATCGATTTGGATTTTGACAATGATGACAACACTTCCATAAAAACACTTGGGTTAGTCTGGCAACCAAAAATTTTGCATCAGATCTACGTCTCATGTAACAAACAAAATCACGAAACGCGTAATCACGTCAGAAGTTGCAAAAATATTTGATCCACTAGGGATACAGGGCCCAGTTATAGTAACAGCCAAGATCATCATACAATTACAACTTTCTTGGGACCAGGCAATACCAATCGAATTTCACTCCAAATGGATTACGTTCCGAGACGATTTAAAAGCGCTGAACAATTTTAGCTTTGAAAGGCACGTTTTTGGACAACATGAAGCATCATCCGCTCAGCTTCATGCTTTTTGCGATGCATCAGAAAAGACCTACGGAGCTGCAATTTTCGTGCGCGCAACATTAAAGGATGGACGCACAATCGTAAGACTACTATGTTCAAAATCTCGGGTGGCCCCTCTGAAAAAAACAAACAATTCCACGCCTGGAGCTATGTGCAGCAGTCCTCAACACAACGTTAATGAAAAGGGTGAAGAACGATCTTAACCATAAAGGACAAATACACTTTTGGACGGATTCGGAAATTGTGCTCTATTGGATAAATTCAAAATCATCTACACTCCAAACGATCGTCGCAAATAGGATTAATCAGATTCAAGAACTGACAGCAGCAGATCAATGGCGACACATCTCGTCAAAAGACAACCCAGCAGATTCATTATCACGAGGAATAATGCCTTCAAAATTGCCAACCAATTACTTGTGGTTTTTTGGTCCTTTGTTTTTGCATGGAAATGAAAACAAATGACCAAATAAATTCACCAAACTAAGTTATAAGCCACAGTGTCCAGAAATGAAACAAAAATCTTCCAACATAACTGAAACAATTAGTGTCAATAAAGATGATGAACAGACAACATCCAATGTTACCTCAGTGGCAATGGATTCACAAAGGGATTGGATTTACAAAATCAATCATGGAAACTCATTCAATACACTTCAACGAGTCATAGCTTACACACTTCGATTTATACGACGCTTGAAGGGTATCAAATGTAATGAGTTGACGCTAAGCACACAAGAACTAAATGACGCTCTTTTTACAATCATCAAGGTAATTCAAAAAAATGATTTCAACGAAGAGCTTAAGGAGTTAAAGAAAGAAAGAACGGTAAAGGCTCAAAGCCCGTTAGCAGCCTTTTCTCCGTTCCTAGACAAACAAGGTGTCATTCGTGTGTGGGGAAGACTGGAAGCCTCATCATTAAATTATGACGCCAAGCATCAAATTCTAGTTCCCTATAATGATATATTGACGAAGCTTCTAATGGAAAAGATACACAAGGAAAATATGCATTGTGGCCCTCAAGCGCTATCGTTCACAAGACAAACATTCTGGCCAATTAAAGCAAAAATTATGGCTAGAGCAATCATCCAACGGTGCGTTAAATGTAGCAAGGCGAAACCAAAGATGTACTCCCAAATAATGAGAAACTTACCTGCTGACAGAATAACACCTAATCGACCATTTATTACAACTGGTATTGACTACTTCGGACCAGTCTGGATACATTACAAGATTCGAGGAAAACGTCCCCAAAAGCCTTATGTAGCAGTGTTCTGTTGCTTCACCACAAAGGCTGTCCACTTGGAGCTGGTTAAGAAGCTTTAAAAAGATTCATTGGTCGAAGAGGTCATTGCCAAACTATATATTGCGATAATGCAACAAATTTCCTTGGTGCCAGTAATCAATTACAGGAGCTAAAAAATATTCTTCAATCACAAGAATCTAACGAAAAAATAGCCACAGAATGCAACAATAGAGGCATTACTTTTAAATTCATACCTCCAAGTTCTCCTCATTTTGGTGTCCTATGGGAAGCAGCTGTTAAATCTGCAAAAGGTTTGCTTATAAAAATCTTTACATCGGCATCCCTTACGTATGAAGAACTCGAAACAACGTTGATTGAAGCAGAAACCATTTTGAATTCGCGACCTCTAACTCCTATGTCGAATGATCCTAATGACATAACAGCTCTTACACCAGGTCATTTTTTGATTGGAGAACCAATTAGTTCCTCAATTAATCCATCGTCCACACCCTCTAGTCAATCATTGCTAACAAGATGGAAACTGGTGACACATATTAAAGAAGAATTCTAGAAACGATGGTCCTTGGAGTATCTGAATGAACTACAGTATCGTCACAAATGGAAAGAACAAAGCTCAAATGCAAAGCTTGGTCAAATGGTTATCATAAAAGATGACAATGCTCCTTCATTGCAGTGGTCTTTAGGAAGAATTGAAAGAGTATATCATGGTCAGGATGGAGCTGTATGGGTTGCAGATGTTCGCACAGCGTCAGGGATCCTTAAAAGACCTATACATAAGTTGGCACCGCTACCAATTGAATCAACTGAGGAATCTACATAGGCCTATCTTAGGGAGATGAATGACTTACCAAAAAACGCGCACGAAAGGCATCAGTCACCACCAGGAAGACCATATTGACCACTCTTATGATTGATCTACTAATGCTACCACTAGCGTTAGCACAAAACATTAAAATACAACAGTTCAACTCAGATATTGGAATACATTTCGAAGAGATTGGAAGACCCAAACTTGCTATAAGCCAATGGAATCTCATTGTCAAAAAAATGTAATTCAAAAAAATGATTTCAACGAAGAGCTTAAGGAGTTAAAGAAAGAAAGAACGGTAAAGGCTCAAAGCCCGTTAGCAGCCTTTTCTCCGTTCCTAGACAAACAAGGTGTCATTCGTGTGTGGGGAAGACTGGAAGCCTCATCATTAAATTATGACGCCAAGCATCAAATTCTAGTTCCCTATAATGATATATTGACGAAGCTTCTAATGGAAAAGATACACAAGGAAAATATGCATTGTGGCCCTCAAGCGCTATCGTTCACAAGACAAACATTCTGGCCAATTAAAGCAAAAATTATGGCTAGAGCAATCATCCAACGGTGCGTTAAATGTAGCAAGGCGAAACCAAAGATGTACTCCCAAATAATGAGAAACTTACCTGCTGACAGAATAACACCTAATCGACCATTTATTACAACTGGTATTGACTACTTCGGACCAGTCTGGATACATTACAAGATTCGAGGAAAACGTCCCCAAAAGCCTTATGTAGCAGTGTTCTGTTGCTTCACCACAAAGGCTGTCCACTTGGAGCTGGTTAAGAAGCTTTAAAAAGATTCATTGGTCGAAGAGGTCATTGCCAAACTATATATTGCGATAATGCAACAAATTTCCTTGGTGCCAGTAATCAATTACAGGAGCTAAAAAATATTCTTCAATCACAAGAATCTAACGAAAAAATAGCCACAGAATGCAACAATAGAGGCATTACTTTTAAATTCATACCTCCAAGTTCTCCTCATTTTGGTGTCCTATGGGAAGCAGCTGTTAAATCTGCAAAAGGTTTGCTTATAAAAATCTTTACATCGGCATCCCTTACGTATGAAGAACTCGAAACAACGTTGATTGAAGCAGAAACCATTTTGAATTCGCGACCTCTAACTCCTATGTCGAATGATCCTAATGACATAACAGCTCTTACACCAGGTCATTTTTTGATTGGAGAACCAATTAGTTCCTCAATTAATCCATCGTCCACACCCTCTAGTCAATCATTGCTAACAAGATGGAAACTGGTGACACATATTAAAGAAGAATTCTAGAAACGATGGTCCTTGGAGTATCTGAATGAACTACAGTATCGTCACAAATGGAAAGAACAAAGCTCAAATGCAAAGCTTGGTCAAATGGTTATCATAAAAGATGACAATGCTCCTTCATTGCAGTGGTCTTTAGGAAGAATTGAAAGAGTATATCATGGTCAGGATGGAGCTGTATGGGTTGCAGATGTTCGCACAGCGTCAGGGATCCTTAAAAGACCTATACATAAGTTGGCACCGCTACCAATTGAATCAACTGAGGAATCTACATAGGCCTATCTTAGGGAGATGAATGACTTACCAAAAAACGCGCACGAAAGGCATCAGTCACCACCAGGAAGACCATATTGACCACTCTTATGATTGATCTACTAATGCTACCACTAGCGTTAGCACAAAACATTAAAATACAACAGTTCAACTCAGATATTGGAATACATTTCGAAGAGATTGGAAGACCCAAACTTGCTATAAGCCAATGGAATCTCATTGTCTACTATGATTTGGAACCATTAAGATCTGACATCATCGCACTAAAAAATGGTATTTCATTCCTTTATCATATATGTGACAAAATAAATAGACAATGTAGTTGCAATACCACTCTCTCTCATTTTCAACATATGGCTGATGTGCTTCAATTAGACAACCTCTTTTTGCCGACACGACGTGTAAAAAGAGGTGCTATAAATTTTGTAGGAAATGTGGCAAATTCACTTTTTGGAGTACTGGACTCCGAATACGCTGAAAAAATGTCACATACAATAGAGGAAGTAAAAGACAATGAAGATTATCTATTGAGACTGCTAAGGAATAAAACATCAGTCATAGACTCCACTCTTAACTTAATAAAAGTAGACCGAAACACTACTAAGGTGAAATTCGAGCAAGTGGAAAGTCAGTTAAATAGCCTGACTAAAACAATAGATTCCGTACAACAGTCTGAATACCAATTTCTTCTATTCCAAACTTTGACATCGTTATCTGATCAACTGCTACTAATAATAACCAACATACAGCGGGTGCAAGGTGCACTCCTCGACGTTTTGACCGATACACATCATGGAAAAATTAAGTCCCGCGTTATTATCTGTAATACATCTTCGCAAGGAGCTAAGAAATATCAAGGCTCACATGTCAGCTAACTTGGATATACCAGTTGAAGATGATAGCGCCATACTGTCAAGGGAGGCGTAACGAATGACAAGGCAGTATTTCAGATTTCACTTCCACTGACTATTCAAGAACAATTTGATATTCTAAAAATGATCCCTATTCCAACTATAATTAACAATACACTAATAACTGCTGCACTTTGCGCCGAAACAATCGCAATTGATAAACACATGGATCAGTATATACCTTTAAGTCAAGATGATATTAAATCCTGTACTATCATTCAACAGAATCAGGTTGTGTGCACTACTCGTCCAAGGTACCACAAGGAATCCCAAGTTTGTTACTGTGAACTTGGACTTCCTCAAAATGAAACGCATGCCACCTGCAATTTAAAAAAGATTGAACAAAACTCAACATGGACTCAAACGGAACAACAAAACCAATGGATCTTTGCGCTAAAATTTCCCACTCGGTTAACGATCGTGTGTAACCAGAACTCACAACAAGTATCTTTGGCAGGATCAGGGATTCTCACAATCGCACAATAGTGTGTTGCCAAAAACAATATCTTGACACTAGATGGATTCCATATAATATCCAGCGCAATACGCACTTTCTACACTGGCCTTGGAAGTGTTCAAAGATTATCCACACCAGAACATGTACGAGCCGTATTAAGAAATCATACCAGTATCATTTATGATGACCAAATAAAAAATCTTAAGGAATTGCAAAAGCTATTAGCTAAAGCACATAGTAAAAGATTCCTATTAACAACAACAACAACAACACCTACGCCCCAGCCACGTTCAACTGTGCAGCAAAGAGCCGACTTCGCTATCAATTTGGACAGCAGTAGTTGAATTATATTCAACGGGGGGAGGATGTCTAGTTTTACATTCTTTATTTAACATATGCAGCCCCTTAAACAAATCAAAATGATGAATGCTGACCAAATCCAAAACATTGCAATTTGTTTAAAGTCAATGCTCGCTTTTGTTTTGGTTGACAAAATGCAAGCATTGCAATTTGGTTTAAGTCAATATTCATTTTTGTCTTATTGATAAAAATGTAAACATTGCAATTTAGTTAAAGTCAATGTTCGCTTTTGTTTTGTTTATGGTGGTTTTATTTAAGTAGGTCATAATTTTTACATGCGTTACATTTTTTAATTAGCTTGTAATTATGATTAAGTCAACAAATTTAATATATCAATTAAGTATATGTATATAGTAGATGTAATTTCAATAAACTTTGCCATTATATTGCAAGAATTAAGTAAAGCAGAATCTTTCCTTTCATAACTAAGATTCTTGGTTTTAGTGGCCGCAACACATAGCAAGACACCCCCGACCCCTGGTAAGGTGTCCTGCTATAATCAAAATAATTAGCTATTATTGTGGGTTAATGTGCCGACAGTAACAACCTACATAGTCCTGGTTCAAGTGCCAGGATTACGTTAGAGTAGAGTTAGAGCAGGTAAACGAACCTCAGCCGCAAAACACTCTCCATTTTAGTCGCCAATCTTACTCGGCGACTGAAACGCGAGATAGTTGCTAACCATGAAAAGGCTGTTAGTCTTTCCTCCGACTTTGATTCTATTCGAAGGATTATATGTGCCGACTCCGGTCCAGCTAGAATTAAGCAAAGCAGAATCTTTCCTTTCATAACTAAGATTCTTGGTTTTAGTGGCCGCAACACATAGCAAGACACCCCCGACCCCTGGTAAGGTGTCCTGCTATAATCAAAATAATTAGCTATTATTGTGGGTTAATGTGCCGACAGTAACAACCTACATAGTCCTGGTTCAAGTGCCAGGATTACGTTAGAGTAGAGTTAGAGCAGGTAAACGAACCTCAGCCGCAAAACATTCTCCATTTTAGTCGCCAATCTTACTCGGCGACTGAAACGCGAGATAGTTGCTAACCATGAAAAGGCTGTTAGTCTTTCCTCCGACTTTGATTCTATTCGAAGGATTATATGTGCCGACTCCGGTCCAGCTAGTCTTTATCGAACCTCTCAGGCCCACCTCTTATCCTCTGGCGTCCCACATCCACGGTGCGGCCAAGGGGGAGACTTGAGAGTGCATAACGACAGATAAAGCAAAACTTTGAGTACTTGACACAAATAAATATTTTTGTAAAGGTTATTAAATAAAGAAAAGAGTGTAGTGAAATTTCAAACCCTGGCTGAAAAACTTCTTCAGACCATTAACTGCGTTTAATTAGTGAAACATTTTTCTTTAAAACTGCACCATTAGATTTTTGAAATTTAGTGGTCGACAAAACTGATTTTTTTTCCGCCAAAATACTACTGTGCGCCATCCTGTTGAAACCATGTTGTCCAAGTCCATATCTTCGAAAATAGGCCACAAATCATCAGTAATCATTGCACGGTAGCGCTTCCGTTCACTGTAACGCATCTTAAAAAAAAAAAATGGCCCAATGATTCCGCCGATCCAGAAACTTTACCAAACAGTTATTCTTTGAGGGTGTATTGGCGTCTCAAAAATAACGTGGGATTTTCTGTGACCCAGATGCGACAATTTTGTTTTTTTTTTTTTTTCGCCAGAAAAGATTGTTTTTCGATAAGCATGCTTATCTTCCGAGCGTTACAGCCCAATTTGCCCAACGTTGTTCAAGCGTATATCGATCCATTTTCTTAACCGGAGATATAAAGTCAGTTCAGTTCTTGCTCTAGATCGGTCAACAATGTTAAGATCGCGCTGTGGTTCTTGTGCGAAATTGCTTAATAAAGAAAGTGCTCTTAATTGCACTATTCCTGCCTCAATATCCCACGGTGGGCTTTAACCAAGTTTATGTGACAAGTTGAGTTACTACAAAAACTTGAATGGGGAATTATTTGGACTGTTATTTATAGTCGATATACATCAAAAGGAAAAAATCCTTAGAGCTTTTTTTTTTCCATATTTACTGTTTTTTAATGACACTACACATGTATGACATAAGTATGCAATTTTAAAAACATCCGATTTTGCTCAAAATTTGACACGCTAAAGAACTTTGAAAGATAGGCACCATTTTCAAAGTTGTCATATTTTACTATAACCTTTTTAACTTAAGGGGACATGACACCTTCAAAAAATTTGTTCTTAAGTGTTTTAAAATGTCTATAATTTCTATAAAAAACAAGATATCATTTTGAAACTTTACACATATATTTCAACACAAAACAATATTAAAAAAAAAAAAATTTTTAATTTTTTTATGAAATTTATGACCACTAGAATTTTTTAAAAAAAACACCAAAAAATAACGGCGGTCATGATTGCAGTCCACTGGAACATCTAAAAAAAAAAAGTAAGAGGTTTTAATCAGCATCAAAGCCGCCAGGGAATGAACTACAGGTAAAAGTTTTGGTCCAAAAATAACAAAATGGCGTCATTTTATTGAAAATTGCCAATTTTTCGGGCCAAAATCGTGCCACAAATCAAAAACCATAATACCGATCTTTCTGTCCGTAGTTCATTCCTTGCATTAATATGTGCAGAGCAACATATTGAAATTGCAGAAAGATCGGTCCAGTAGTTTTTTTTTAGGAGGTCGGAACGGGGTAGTGTAATAATATTTTAAGCAATGTTATTATTTTATTTGCTGACTAGAGCATGCCACTTCCTTGGACAATCCAATATGACAATTATGGAAATCTTAGTTCAAGGCTTGTAAAAGCTTGGTTTGCGGAAAAACGAGTTGATATCAGGTAATGGCCGGTGCAGTCTCCCTATCTCAACCCGATTGGGAACATGTGCATGGTGGTAAAACGCAAAATCGGTAAGGAAATGTTCAAAAGTGGTAATGACCTATTCGCTGAGATAGTAAAAGATTGGAACGCTATTTTACCTTATTAATAAACAAACTTATGAATCAATATCCAGAAGAAGTCAAATATTAGACTGGTTATGTATTTTTGCTTAGTATTGTGATCAGTTGTTTTGAGCTCCTGGATTTTCGCTTTTAAGTTTTTGTTGTTAGCTAACGGAATAAATTTTTTGTTTTTGGAAAAAAATCAGCAATAAGTGAAGTTAATAAAAGTAACATAAAATTAAATTCAAAGTTATTGTTTCACTGAAATAATTTGATGTTTCCTCCAAAGTAATTTCAGTTGCAAAGCATTTGAGCGGTACTGTATATATAATATCATTGAAAAACAGTAAATATGGAATTAAAAAAAAGCTCTAAGGATTTCTTATGTTTTTCATATATCGACTTCAAATAAGATCCCAAATAATCCCCAATTAAAGTTTTTGTAGTAACTCACACTTTTATTAAAAGTTGGTTAAAGCCCACTGTGATCAATGACAAGCAAGTCTTGAAAACTTTGAAAGGCATTCCAAATTTTGTCAATTGCCAATTCGACAATTGCCTCAACACAAACTTTATTGTTGTTGATTTGGTTAGTGAGGTGAAAGACCTCAAAACAAAATACAAAAATTGCTGTATAAAGACGATAATACAAACAAAAGAACAAAACAAGTTCGCATAAAAAAACAAATCTATGGTTGTAGTGATTTCGTCAGCTGATGCTGTTTCTAATAGTGCTGCTATCGATGAGTCATCTAATTGTCTTGTAGATCAACAAACTTCGTCTGTTTCTTTGCTACTTGATGCAACTGCTAATGCTAATATACACAAGAACAAAGGCACGTCTTTGAATTCATCACTGTCTTTCGCTGTTACTGCTGCTGTTGTTCCTGATTCTTCTTCTGCTTTGTCTTATTATCAAGTTCCTGCATCGCTCTCTACACCGTTTGTTTCTTATGATAATGGTGACAGTGTTACCGTTCCTCTTATTTCTACAGCGATTTCTAATTTTGGTTCAAAAAATATAGTAAAAATCGTAAAGTTGTCATCGGTCAAGCTAATAATAATGATTTGGATGTCGTTACTACTAAAAAATGGGTTCACCTATCAGCGTTTAAGCCAAGTATATCTGAAAATGCTTACGTTGAGAAACACACTATTATTTTGAAACACCATTTTGACTGCAAAAAGTTTATTGAAAAAGATTGCAGCTTGGAAACTCTCTGGTGGTTAAATTTTAAACTTAAGGTAGCAAAACAATATTTTGATAAGTTTCTTGCTCCTGACTTATGGTAGACGGGAGTAAAAGCTCGTTTTTCGAAAACTAGACAAAATGCAGGAAAAAAAGTATTTCCAGTTTTACCTATACGACAAATTCCTCATCTGCTTAAGATTTATTTTCAAAATATGTCTGAAATGCGCACTAAAATAAATGAAGTACATTCTGCTATACTAAACAGTGACTATGATGTCTATGTTTTGGTTGAAACGTGGTTAAACAGTTATTACTTTGACAGTGAAATATTTGATAAAAACACAGAAAGCAAGGTATTTTCTAAAATGGGCCGGGCTGTGTTAAGGGTCACTTGGCTATGAAAAGTCATCATAAGGGACCACAAACTCAAAATCGAGACCAAAAACTAGTACTAGTTTAAACGTCAGGTGGAGGAGGAGGAGGTTAAAATGCGAATTTTCGGGTAAAAGCGAACAGTTATGTGCATCTCTGTGTTCACTTGCTAGCGCCAAAATAGGTGAGTCCACAAGCACTCTCCTTAACTTTTCGCGCACCTTTCCCTCCCTCACACCCTGCCGGTCGGTCTGTCTGATCGGAGCGACTGAAGCGTCTGAGGCACAGTTTCTTGCTTCTAGTCGAGACGTGAAGAAACCTTTCGTGGCTGGTCCATCTTGCGCTTAGCCTTTTTCTGTTATTGGTTGCTAGATTTTCCCATTTGAAAATCTTTCGCGACCTATCTGAAAATATGAAGATGTTGGTGTGAGACATAATTACCAGCATATCCTTGAAATCCTAAAATAATAGCCTTAAGACTGTTTTTAAATAGCCGTTGAACCATTTTAATTTAAGACCACTGAGTCAAACTACAGCTACATAATAAAGGTAAAAAAATTTCGGCCTTTAAAAAAAATCAAATTTGGATGTTTAAAAAGCACAAAATCATATAAAACAACAAAAATTGCAGTTCTCCGAATCCTTGTCAGCAGCGTTAAAAAGGAAAAACAAACAACAAATTGCTGACGCCGGACTCATGCAATATAATAATGTTTGCTGTTTTTGTGTGTGCTCAAAGTAGAACAGCAATCATGTATTTGTTGCATTAGTTTTTTAAACGATTAAAATTTTTTCTTAAGAAAAAAACGGCAATAAAAATTATTTGTTTGTTGTAAATTAGTCAATATTGGCTCACTTTTTCATTAGATGAGCAAAGAACAAACTCACAGTACAAACTCCACAATTTCGAAGTTTTCAATAAGGTATTTGGTCCAATATTTGGCTATCCTAAAGAATTTGATAAAACGATTTTGCCTTCAAAGGCTGACGTTTTAAGATGTTGGCAAGAAACTAAAAGGACAATGGTGGCAAAAGGGAGCCTTCATTTCAAGATATTGCAAATGAAGTAACTCTGAAATTAATGACAATTTGGGAATCTTCTTCTATTCCGACAGTTACTGAGAAACGCGTCAAACAACTGATACTGGATTTGCACTTCAAATGCATAACCCTTAAGGCACTTTTGAGAAGCAAATCGACATCAATAAACAGAAAGGAACAAAAGACTGCATCATTCCGAGAGGAGTCCCCAAAATTATTTAGTATTATTTTGTGATAACATCGTTATAATTAAAATTCTTTATTTTATAACAAGACTAAAAACGATTAAAAATTTAAATGAAAAAATAAATTTGAATTATATTATTTTATTGTCGCACCGACGTTTCGAGGATTGTAATAACTGGACATAATATTTTCGACTTTGTGCTTATGTTTTCTTTTTTGAATGTGACGTGAACCTCTTTACTTTTAGGCCATCGCACAATCCTTTCTGAATCTTTGTCAAATAAATTGATTTTATTGTTAATTTCATCACTTCATAAGATATTACGCCACTTTTTCTCCCATTCGGGTTTTGACTAGTTTCCGTTATCCTTGCAAAATTTAGCCTAGTGATAACATTTTTTTCCCGCAACAGCGCCCAAGTATGATAGCCTTTAGTAAACGTCGTCGAATTGGTTGAGCACTAACCACGTTCCCAATTTCTACTAAAATTGTCTTTGAAGACTTAAATGTGCCTATTTTCTATATTAAGATCAACTCTTGGAGCGGTTTTTGGTGGTCTACCGCGAGACTTTTTTTACTGTTTATTTTTAAATACACCTCTCACGAAATTGTAAGATCTATTCAGCAACCTGCAAATGCATTGAAGAGATTTTCTTCCTTTTTCCAAGTTTAAAGTCAGTCTCGATTCCTCAGCAGAGCAATGTGGCCTACGACCCATCTCAACCAAAATGTTTGCTGTCAATTCACTGCATTTTAAGGTTTAATTAAAGAAAACTTCTTCAAAGTTCTTCTAAGAAAAGCTCAAAAAAGAATTGAAAAAAAAAAATTTCAAACAAAAATTTGAATCAACGTGCAGGTGTAACTATTATTTTGAGCAGGTAAATATTCGAACTATGCAAAATAAGTAGAAACACTCAAAACTTAAGGGAATCACATGATTTGTTTTACTGAAGATTGTGCTGCCAAATTGTGTACTTCACGTTACCACTATGATTTTTCCTCTAAATTGCCAAAATATTTTTGTAATAGAGCTTTGACTAAAAACTCAAAGGTGTATCTATTATTTTAAGCAGGTGTGTATATGCTGACACCAATAATTTATTGCAAAATTTTTTTAATAGTATCGAGTACATCATTTGCCATTGAAATTATTTACATTATAGATCAAAAGATCTCTATCACTTCCATATTTTGAGATATTTAACCCATATGTACCAAAAGTGTCATTTTGCATTTAAAATTTAATTTTATTAGATTTATGGAAAACATTTTGAAAAATATTGTACCACTTTGACTTTTTTAACAAAGCCATAATTTAAAACCTATGCATAAGAAGAAACTTAGCGCTGTTGGAAAACACAGCTTTATGTCAGCACAACAGATTTAAAAGTTTGAATAAGAAAATGTGAAATCCAAAGTGACGAAAAGGGTTGTTTGAAAACAGACATATATTTAACATAGTTATAAAACGATATTGCTTACCGTTTCGGTTTGGTCCTATCCTCATCAATGTCTGATATGTACTCCTTAGTAATTGAAACTGGAGGATCATGAAAACTTACACGTTTTCGTTTTAAAGCTGGCGACTCCATGGCAGTGTCGTCAATGCTTTCACATCTAGTTTTTCTTTTTAAAATGCTTGCAGAAGGGCTAGCTGTAGGCGAAGGCAGTCGCTTTGAAAATATCAGCAAATCCTTTGATTGAGACGATGTTGATTCCGGATCCAGAGATGTTGAAACTAAAATGTTTTGTGCTGAAGTATTTTCAACAACAACGTCACTATCTTTAGTTTTTAAGTCGGAATCAAACGACTTTATTGGCGTATTTTGAACAAATGTTGACGAATCACATCTTCTATTTCGTATCATATTTATAAGTTGTGCTCCCCGACCTGTTAAATGACCCACTAGTTTGGGCTTAAGCATAGGGCTACTGTTGTTATTTGTTATATTTCGATCGGGAGGTGAAGCCTGTGAAAATAAAACAAAAGAATATTAAGTTATAATTTGCCGATTAACTGTACCTAGTTAAGCAAAACACTAGGAAATCTTCAATAGATTTTAACGAAACAAAGAATAATGCATTTATAATGATGTGTACAAAATACGAATAGCATTTGCATGCTTCCAACTAGGGATGCCAATTTTCGAAATTTTTTTGATCCCGAGATTTTCGGGTTTTGAAAATACGATCCCGGGACAGTCCTAGGATTTAAGAATTCTAAAAATTAGCAATATAAATTTACCTATACGTCGGAAAAAAATAAAATAATTTGACTATTTATAACGTAGCAATATTATTTATTTTAGAAAATTTAAAAACTTCTTAATAACAGTAAAAAAAATAACAAATTAACATTTCAAAATATAAATTCTATATACAGCACAAATCATAAGCGCAGACTCTTAGTGAACAAGCTCTGGATGGTTCTTCTCCTAACAATAGCAATAATACATCAAGTCCTATAACCAATCAAGTTCTCAATGCAGAAATTGTAAGCCTCAAAAAAATAAATAGTGACTGCCTTGCTGCATTGAAGAAGGAAAATGCAGCTTTAAATGAAAAAAATAACAATCATAGAAACTAAATTACTAGGGCTTGAAGCGAGTGATAAGCAAAAGGAGACTGTAATAAGTACCCTTGAAAAACAACTTCCGAAATATGAAAACCGGGCTGTGGCGTGCGATCTTCGCTTAAATGGTATTCCTTTCACCCAAAACGAAAATTTGAATGAAATCTTTGTTAAAATCTGCCAGGAAATAGATGTTGTGCCTCCGAAAGTGGTAAATATATCTCGCCAAAGTCAGCGGTCAGCTATGCCCGACTCCAACGTTATCATCAAACTTGAGTCGCCTCACAGCAAAAACCTAGTCCTAAAATCCATAGCTAAATACAGAAAGGAAAAACAGAACCACCTTCGGCTTTGCCATGTTGGACTCGAGTCCAATGTGAGTATCTATATCAGCGAAAATTTGACAAAAGGCAATTATCAGATACTTCAAGCAGCAGTCCGACTCAGAAAGCAGCACAAAATATTTGCTACCTTCACTTTGCATGGTTTGGTCTACGTCAGACTTCGTCAGAACGAACCTCCAACGTGCATTGATTCCTTTCGTGCGTTGGAGCTGCAAGTTCAGAAACTACAACAGTTTTTTCGGAATGAGCCTACAGACAGAACTCTGCCATAATCCATTTCAGATTTATTATTTAAGTCCCATATTTTCTTCAATTATTCTTTTTATTATCACTTTTGAACTTTTACTTCTAAGCTTGCTTTTTCACGTTGATGTTACGTACAACATAAAACTTCCAATAGATATTTTCAACATATTCAATTTTTGCGATCATTGCCAGATTATAAACAAAAGCTACTATGACGAGCTCGATTTTTAGAGAAACTGGGGGTTCCAAAGACTTTACATCTGAGATGATTCACGTGCTAACTAGGCAAACAACTGGCCTTAAAATCTGTCATTTAAATGCACAAAGCTGAATAAAAAAGATTGACAAGCTAAGGCTTATTTTTGAAAACTCCGCCGTAGATGTGATTTGTATATCGGAAACGTGGTTTTTGCCGAGCATGCCAAACACTCTATTCGACATAAAAGGGTATAAATTGTATAGAACGGATCGAACAGCTCATGCTGGAGGCGTCGCTATCTTTGTAAAAAGTTGTCTGCCTAGTAAAATCATCCATCAATCCTCAGCTGAAAGTTCTTGTGAGCAACTCTTCGTACTTGTTACGTATGGCAGCCATAAAATTCTTATTGGTTCTGTCTACAGACCTAACCGCAATGTGGAAATAGGCACTTTAATGGAAAGTATCGAACACATATGCTTGCCATATAGAAACATTATAATTGCAGGTGATTTTAACAGTGATTTGCTTACGGAAACCCATCTGCTTCAGAGTATGCAAACTCTTGGTCTATCTCCAGTAAATGCAAAGGAGCCTACTCATTTTACCAAAAACAAAGCCACGCTATTAGATATATTCTTTGTTAACGATAGGACGAAAATATTACTTTACGACCAAATTATTGCTCCTGCTTTCTCTAAGCATGATCTCATCTACGTCTCCCTTGACTTTCAAGCTACTCTCCCTCAACAAACCATTTCCTTTCGAGATTTCAAAAATATAAATTACGGCCAACTAAAGCACGAAGTGGATAACGTACACTGGAATGTTATTTACAGCTTGTCTTATGTAAATGATCAGGTACTATACTTACAATCTGCTGTAAATGAATTGTACAACAATTTCGTTCCATTAAAAACTAAAATTATTTCTCGAAAGGAGCCGCCATGGTTAAATAATGCTATAAAAACAATGATAGTTGAACGTAATAATGCTTATGCTCGCTGGAAAAGATTTAAAGTTCCAAGTTTTTTCAAAACATTCCAGGAACTTAGAAACAAGGTTAATGCGAAAATTAAATTAGCAAAATCAGAATTCTATGGAACTAAATTTAACAATGCGATCGGTAGTAAAAACAACTGGGAATTAATTAAAGAAATAGGTATAGACAAAAAAGAAAAAAGTCCTCACTCCCCTGACCCAGCTGAAGCCGACGAGCTCAATGAAAAGTTCGCCCACATGCCAATATCTCCGGCTAACTCCACCGCATACTGTAATCTTACTCCTGCTATAGATACCTCAATTTTTAGTTTCAATTGTGTGGATCAGTTAGAAGTCTTAAGCTGTTTCATTTCAGTCAAGTCGAACGCGGTTGGTCTTGATGGAATACACCCAACTTTTTTGAAAGCCTTATTGCCGAAGTTATTACCATATCTGACTCATATTTTTAACTGTGCTTTCACTTCTTCTATTTTTCCAGACTGCTGGAAGTCTTCCAAAATTATACCTCTACCAAAGAATAGAGAAGAGTATCGACCAATTACCATTCTGCCATTTGTCTCTAAAGTTTTTGAACGAATTCTGCATAGCAAAATTAATAATTATATCTCCCGGTTTTCGCTGATCAGTGAAGAGCAATCTGGATTCAGATCAAAAAGAAGTTGCGTAACTGCTCTTATAGAAGTTTCTGAAGATATCCCTTGACAATAACGATGTTGCGTTCCTAACACTGTTAGACTACTCCAAAGCCTTTGACAGCGTTGATCACAACCTACTGTGTTGGAAGCTAAAACATCTATTTAATTTTTATAATACCGCCGTAAAACTGATAAGTTCTTACTTATCGGATCGTAAGCAGGCAGTTTGCATCGGAGCAACTCTTTCAAGTCTCCTTCCTACTTTGAGAGGTGTTCCTCAAGGCTCTATTTTGGGACCCTTACTCTTCTCATTGTATATTAAGGAGGGGGTAGGGTTTTGGCGCTACATTTTTGGCATAAGTTTAAAAATGTTTTTTAGCGATACGGTAAAAGTAAATTTATTTATTTAAAGAGCATATAAAAGTACAATATTTAAAGAGTATTCTGTAAAAATTTAATTAAAAAATATTGGAAAATAAGCCATTGGCAGCAAGTTTCCGCGGACGCCTAAAAAAGAGGATATCTCATCACGTTATCATCTGAAATCAAAAAAAAAAACTTCCTTTAGTTTATAAGTTTTTCAAGGTATTATCGAGAGGTTTTTTTTCTTTGACGATTTTTAAGATTTTGGCATAGTTTTTAAGCAAAAAAACGATTTTTTTAAAAAAAAAGGCAAAAATCAGTGTATTTATTATTGCAGGACTGGTTGTAATGAAAAAAAAAAAAAAAACCCCTCGACATTACCTGGTTTTATATGTATTAAAGAAGTGTGTCAAATTTCAAGAAAATCGGTCCAGCAGTTTTTGAGAAAAAGTGTCCACCGACTTTGAAAACTTAGTTTCGAGAAAATCACGTTTAAAGTTTTAGCACTGTCTTTTTTTTCAGTACTTACACAGAATCATCGAGACTCAAGACAATGTATCTTCGTCAGTTTTACTCCAATCGACCTCAAATTTTAACAGGATACTTTTGAAGAGTTATACTATTAAATAAAACAACAACAAAAAAAATGGAAACACAAAATTTGGCAAAACTTTACCCCCCCCCCCCTTAACGATTTAACTAAAATCCCGGTACAATGTAAACTGCATTTGCAGGCGGATGATGTACAGGTATACATTAGTACAAAACCTACTGCCTTGTCTGAAACCTTTGTTGTTTCAAACCTTTGTGCAGATCTCACCCTCATTGATAATTGGGCCGCTAAAAATGGGCTCCGTCTTAATCCTGCCAAGTCTAAATGTCTAGTTATACATAAGAAGAAACTTGACATTGGTTTGTTTCCACGTATTAATGTTAATGGTTTCGAAATGAATTATGTTGAGACTGCAAAAAACTTGGGCATCACTTTTAACAGGACTTTGTCGTGGAATAATCACATCAATGTCACGATTGGCAAAGTGTATAGCATGTTGCGTATTTTATGGGCAGTACATTCTTTCACGCCACTTAATACAAGATTGCTTTTAGCAAAAACGTATTTGATTCCTACACTACTATATGGCAGTGAAATTTTTGCCAATTGCGACAGTGTTTGCAAAAACAAACAACGTGCTGTATAACAACATCGGTAGATATATATTTGGACTCAGACGTTCCGACCATATTTCGCGATTTTTTCACCAAATATTTCATGTCACTTAATGCGCTATTATGTTACAAAACTACTTTGCTTCTGTATAAAACCATAACCAGTAAAACACCAGTGAAACTGTACAACAGGCTTAATTTTTCACGCTCTATTCGAAATAACCATATAATTCCAGTTCGACATTTAACCTTAACTTCAGAGCGTCAGTTTTTTATTCATGCGATAAGGCTTTAGAACTCTCTCCCCACAGATCTCCAAATAATAAGCAATGCATCGCTTTTTGAAATCAAGCTTTCCGCTCATCTTAGCTGAATAATATCTATTTATTATATCAGGAAAACATGTTCACTGTGAAAAGTTTCCTCAAACATATCTGAATAAGCATAATGTGATTTATATATATTAACTTTATTTATTTTTTTTATTATAATTTTAATTTTAGTTTAACTATGCTTCAATATATTATTTACCTTCTGTCAGTAGTACATTAGCAATAAGACTTATTATCTTTTTGTACTATTTTAACAAATAAATAAATACAAATATCTTAAAGTACTCAAGTCTTTTCTTTATGAGGAAATATTTTTATAAAATTAAATAGCATATAAAAACTTGCTATTCTTTTTTAAAATATGATCTTAAAAAAATTAAAGCATTCAGTGTATCATCCATACGTGGAGGATGAAAAGTACATTTCTGCTTCAACACTTGTCTGCTGAATTGTTGTCATTCTGCAAAGCCGCACCAGCTTTGCAGGTATATCTAATTCATACATTATGGCATACAGGCATTCCCGTATCGGGCTATCGAAAGCAGCTTTAAAATCGATAAAGAGATGATGGGTATCGATCTGTTTTTCGTGGGTTTTTTCCAGGATTTGACGTAGTGTAAAGATCTGGTCTATGGTGGACTTACCAGGTCTAAAGCCGCACTGATAAGGCCCAATCAATGTGTTGGCAAACGGCTTAAGTCTTTCACACAATACAGTCGACAGGACCTTGGAAGAAATGGCAAGAAGACTGATTCCCCGGTAGTTAGCGTAGATTGTCGGGTCACCTTTCTTCAGTACAGGACAAAGGACACTGAGATTCCAATCGTCGGGCATGCTTTCTACTAGCCATATTTTGCAGATGAGTTGATGCATACACCCTATCAGCTCATCGCCGTCGGTCTTGAACAATTCACCAGGCAGGCCAACGGCACCAGCCGCTTTGTTGTTCTTAAAGGGCCAAATAGACGTTCATGCGTGCATGATCAATAAAATGATGACGCCATCATGATTTCCACACACACCATTCATGCACGCATGCACTTTAAACGTGTTGACATTATGACGTCAGAAGCATGTGAGGCAATTAAAATTGCATTTATTATTAAAAAAAAAGTATGAAATGAGTTTAATTTAAGCTCAAAAAAAAAAAGTATAAAATGAGTTTAATTTAAGCTCAAAAAATTTTTAAAAATATATTTTAAAAAACAAATTTCATACAAAAGTTTAATTATTTCATCTAATTATTTTTAGTGCATAATATATCTAATTTCTTTTCCGCACTCATTGTCACCTTCTTCGTCAAAAAATCATGTAAGCTGAGCTTAGTTCAGCACACACTATCATGCATGCAGGATCAATCAAAAAAATATCAAAATATTTTAATATTGCTCATGCGCATGACCAATCAGTCAATCAGCCACCTACGCGGTCAGCTTGCATGAGCAATCACTTGATTAATCATGCACGCATGAACGTCTATTTGGCCCTTAAGTCGTTGGATTACAACTCGTACCGCGTCATGGCTAGGTGGTGGTACGTCCACACCATCGTCGTTGATTGGTGGCGGGTTAATTTCTCCAATGGCGGGATATGTGGAGTCATCGCCAGCAAGCAGCTTGGAAATGTGTTCCCTCCATAATCTCAGTGTACCCTGCATATCCGTAACCAGATTTCCATGTTAATATTTACAGGTAGATGCTCCGGGCTTGAAACCTTGGGTCAAACGCTTGACTTGTTGGTAAAATTTTCAAGCATCATTCCTGGCCCGTAACACTTCGAGTTTCTCACGCTCGTGCCTTTTCTGCTCTCGTTTCTTGTGTCTGAAAAGGCGCCTCTCTTCCTTTCTCTTTTCCCAGCAGTTTTCGTGCACGGCTCGCGTTGCAGCTGACTGCAGGGTCCTTTTGTAGGCGGCGTTTTTCACTGCAGTAGCTTCGTGACACTCCTGCTCATACCATTGATTTCGTGGAATGAATACAACCGAAGACAAAAATCGCTTAACATTACATTTTGCATCTATGATAACAAATAAATTAAAAAGAATTTTCAAAAAACATAACATAGATATAGTTTTCTCTTCTAATGATAAAGTAAAACATAAATTAGGAACAACAAAAGACAAAACTGAGTATTTAAAAAAAGCAGGTATTTACGAAATTGCATGCAATGAGTGCGAGCAGAAATATTACGGACAAACTAAACGAAATATCGAAACAAGGTTCAATGAACATATAGCACACATTAAATTTCAGAGACCGACTAAGTCAGCTGTTGCTCTACATGCAATCGAGAATTCGCACAGCTTCACAATAACAAAACTGAAATTATTAAAGCATATAAATGATGACCTAAGTCTAGATGCGTACGAAAGCATTTACATGCAGAAAAACCAAAATATTATGATGAACACTGTTTACGCAGAACGTAAACTAGTGTGTAGTCTGCATATCTGCTCGTCTTTGCTATTCGCCGCAAAGCGCTGCTGTTTGCTCGTTGTGGTTGCAGCGAGTGCCAAGCTGACCGGCAACAACGAGCAATAAATAAGAAATAAAATTCGTCATCCCGAAGTCAGCGAACAATCACGCGTATTAAGCGAAAAGTAAAATGAACATAAAACATAAAATCTCAAATAGTATACCAACATAAAACAAGATTCCACAGTGCACAAATATACAACAATTTCACAATGGAAGCGCCGATCAGGTCATCCATCTCTCTTCAGCATAGTAAAACATGCAAAATAAGTACCTGCAGTGTGATTGCTTTTATTTTTATTGTTTCATTTGTCTAAGTTGATTTATATTAGATATGTTCTTATTATATTGTAGCGAAATTTGGTTTTGCCAGAAAGTTCTCGAAATAAAAACCAACGAAAACGAAGTTGAATTTAAGCAATGAAGTAGTGCAGTTGACTTTATGTAGTAAAGTAAGACATTTAATTTGGATTTTAAGTAAATAAGTAAAACAGTGGTCTATACAGTGCCCGATTAATATTAGAGTTTGAATATGAATGAAATAAACAACTGTACCGTGTAAAAACTAACTTTTGTGATTTAAATAAACCATTTTATAATTAAATAAGTTTGTGTGTTTTTGATTGCTACACAATCCAGTGATCGAACTCAGAAAAGTGTAAGAGATCGAAATTATCGTCTAAGAGACAGGAATTTCGTAACAATTGGTGTCAGAAGTGGGATTGTGTAAAAAGAATTAGCAGTCAATTAAAAAAAAATGGTTAAGTTTGACGAACTGAAAGTGGATCAACTGAAGAAGGAGTTGCAGCAGCTGAATCTGCAATCATCTGGCGGAAAGGTGGAGTTACAGAAACGCTTACGGCAGGCTCTTGAGGCTCAAGGTGTAAACCTGGAAGAGCATGAATTTTATAGTGATGCATCAGAATCAGCAGCGAAAGTGGAAGAAGCTTCTGGACCGGCGGCAAGTGGTGAAGTTGTAGATATGTCAAAGTTCGATAAAATGTTAATGGCGATGACGCAGGCAATATATCTACAGATGAATAGCAATATCCAGGCCGTTCGGGAAGAAATTGGTCAGAACTTAAGTCAAAATGCACTACAAATAAATAGCAATATCCAGGCCGTTCAGAAAAAAATTGATCAGAGCTTAAGTCAGAACGCGCTGCAGATCCAGGCGGTTCGGAAAGAAATTGACCAGAGCTTAAGTCAGAACGCGACGCAGATCCACGCAATGAATCAAAACATTGAGGCTGTTCGAACGGAGGTTGCCAAAATGGTAAATGGCCTCGATGCAAAAATGACTGAGTTACGAGATGACGTTGGATCATTCAAAGAAGAAGTTCAAAATAATTTTGAGGACGTTAATAAAAGGATTCAACAGTTGGAAACAAGCGAACCAACCACTCAAGTTATAAGAGAAATCAGCGCAGAGAGGCTTAGGCACCCTCGTACGATGGAACAACGCCATTTAGTGTTTTCAAGCTTCAGTTCGAAACAACATCTGGTCACAATCGTTGGGATAACGAAAGCGCAGCTGCAGCGCTATTTGTGGCATTAAAAGGCGCAGCTGCAGAAGTATTGCAAACGGTTCCAGTGGCGGAGCAGAAAAATTACAAGGGGGTGATGGATGCCTTACAGCGAAAATATGGCAGTGACCACATGAAGAAGATTCACAGATTGGAGTTGAAAAGTCGTATCCAGAAATCTGGTGAGTCCTTGCAGGAGTAGCTGCGGATATTGAGCGATTGGCACACCTTTCCTATCCTGACGAGTTAAGTGTCGTAGCTGAAAAATTCAAAATAGAGGCGTTTATTGACGGCATACGTGACCCAGATACAGTAACGATTGCCCTAACTCAGGAGACGATTGCGTTGACATGCCGCCCATCACTGAAAACTCGTCGGATGGAGGTGGAGGCTGAAAAGAAAAATTCATCGTTCGCCAGCAGTAGCTTCAGCGGAAAATGCTACAACTGTGATAAGCAGGGACACATGGCACGTGACTGCAAATCACGTCGTAAACGATCTGCATCACGTTCACCAAGAAGAAGAATTGAAAATAGGGTTTTTAATGCGACTAATTTTAAAATGTTATGGAATAATGTAACTTTTAAATAGATTTCGTTTGATTGAAAAATCTTATTTACTTTTTTTCTTACAAGGCATAATAATCCATTCGAACTGGATATATTTTTCCGTTTATGTTCACTAGCAAATTTTTCAAAACTACTTTAATATTTATATAAATAATAATTAAGATATACAGTAATTAAAAAAACAAATTTAATGTTTATATTTATCAAATCAATTAGTGAGATCAATTTTAACAAAGAAAAGAGGAAGGAGTAAATATTTTTCTTAGAAGAATATAAAACTTGTCTTTTTGCTGTTAAAACGTTTTTCCTGTAAGAGGCGTGGCACCGCTAACTTAAAAAAAATATTTTTACTCAAGTTTCAATCTATCAACATACCAAATTTCATCAAAATCGGTGTAGTGGCACAGCCGTGACACCGTTTTTCCCCATGCCACGCCCGATTTAAGGAATCAAAGTTTCTAATAATCTTTCTTAGGTTTCGATCTATCTTTAAGAAAAATTTCATCAAAATCGGTATATTAGTTTAGCCGTGGAAACGTTTTTTCCCGTTAGGGGGTGGCACCACCTACTATTGAAAAAAAAGTATGCATGTCCCTCCTTCTCTCCACAACCTTTCCAACAAAAAAATTATGCGATTATGTTGTGCTATGGCTGTGAAAAAGTGGTTTAACCGTTTTGAACTGCTTATTTATTACACTTATGTTTTCTAACATGACCAACTTCAAACAGCTCCAAAAACTTAAAATTTTATATTTTTTGCACTCGTGTTTTTTTTTTTTTTTTTTTTAATTATGTACATGAAACTCTGTTCGTTTGAATTTTGACACACTTACTGTTGTTATCAATTTCGAAATGAGAGCAAATGATGTTTTTCTATTTTATTTGTGACTTTAGAACATGAACTTAAGCAAATTAAAATTTTACAGTTAATAGAGATTGGTTTGATGTTTTTGCATTGTTTTTAACTAATTGACGTTGGACGAGAGATTTTTCGGAAAGACTATCATCATGTATCACTTCTCTCACACACTTAAATATTTAAGGCAAAATACTATTCAATATTACAAAAAAAGAGAAACTGCATTAATGCAAGTTTGCAGGTGGTTTGCTCAATGTGATAAATGAATTCTGGTGTAAATTGTTTAAATTAACAAAATTTGAATAAAAATATTCAATAAACCTTAGATAATATCAGATAGTAACGCTTTTATAATAACTTTTAATTTTTCTGTCACGGTTGGCTTTTTGGCGGAAATGCCCATATGTTAAAAAAGCAAAAAATTGTTTCGCACTGTTAAAATCTTTTTTTCTATATTTCATACTATTTTTGTTATATGTCGATGTTTAATGTATTATTTAAGGAGACTAACTGTTTAGTTTATAATTGTAACCCTGAAGAAGGAGTCAAAAAAACTCCGAATCGTCGGGAAATTTAAAACGGAAAAAAATCTTTTAAAATAAAATTTAGTCTTTCCAATTTTTCAAATCAAAAATTAAGTCTTTTATTTTATTTTTTAATTTTGTTTCCATTCGGTCGCTAAAATCAGCCTTTTTTCTAAAATTATTTAGTGAAAAATAAAAAGTGACCTTTAAATAATCGAATTATATAGAAACACGCTTTGTTGGTAGACCTTATAAATATTTACCTATTTTTTCTGAAAGCAACATACATATTTATAAATCTGTATTTGTAGCCAAAACTTAGACACTCGCGTGCTAAGATCCTGGCCGGAGGGTTCGTTATAGCTAGGATAAATATTTTTTTACTAGCCAAAGTGGATGATATGTGGTTCCACACAGTCAATGAAATGATAAATTTATCGCACGAGAAGTTCCTGGGACGCATTATCTCGGAAAACAACGATGTCAATTAATACCGAGATCGTGCGGTTTGGCAGCATTGAACTTTTTTTTTAGTTATTACAAACGTAAGGTCTATGAAAATAATCCAGCAATAACTCAAGTGCTAAAGGACTAGAAAATAGGCATATTGGTAGAAAAGATAAGCAATTATGTCAGGATATCATACAAAATTACTCATGCTGCCAAGGCCGTGGTTAACATTTGCCTCATATTATTTTTCACACATAATTTTTATAACAATCATTATTCAATAATGGAATTAAAACCATTCCAATGCAATAATTTCATATTTACTATTCTCATGAAATCCTTATTGGCCCACCCTGTATAAGAAATTTGCTCATACATACCAATAAAACGATTTTTGGAGGACTATTTTTTAGAGATGTATTTTTAACATTTCTAATTTCGGAAGTTGAAAAGCAGTCTGTAGTGCGTTGATGGTTTAAAAATAAATTATTTTCTCGCTGCATTAAATTTAGCTCATTATTTGACTTTTCTTGCTCTTCTTCACAATGACTGTTGAAGTTTTCCTTTGAGAATTCAAATAACTTTTGAGCAGGTTTTTTATCGTCAGTTGAAGCGTTTAATGGTGCTTCAACTTCATTTCGGCTGCTTGTTATTGTACAAGATTCGGATGGCATGCTTTCACTTTGATCTGATACTAAAAAAAAAAGAAAACATCATATTAAATTAATGTTAGAAAAAATTGCAAGATGGTTGCTTTGTAATACGTTCTTGGGAACGTATCCAGCCTTTTAGCTGGACTATTTTTATATACCAGGGATTGAAATTTAAATCAAAGTACCTGGATAATTTTTGGGATTTAAAAATAAATAACCATCGCAATTTGTCTGAGCATCCTGGATCATTTTTGGGATTTCAAAATAAAGATTTAACTACACAGGAAAAACGTTTTAACAGCAAAAAGAAAAGTTTCATATTCTTTTAAGAAAAATATCTACTGTTTCCTATTTTGCTTTGTTAAAATTGATCTCACCCGTTAATTCGATTAAGATATATATTAAATTTGTTTTTTAATAAATATATAGATCTTATATATTATTATTTATATAAATATTAAAATCTTAATGGAAAATTGTCCAAGTGAACCATAATGGGAAAAAACGTCCCATTCGAAATGTCCTGTTCGAATGGATATAATGCCTTGTAAGAAAAAAAATAGATAAGAGTTTTAAATCAAACGAAATCTAATAAAAATTGATATTAGTTATTCCATTACATTTTAAAATTAGTCGCATTAAAAAGTCTGCTTTTCTATAGATGGCCATGAAAAACCAGTACTACGTCTGGCATCAACTTTACCACTAAATATAGTTTCCTATATATATATTCCTTGAAGTAACAGAAGAAAATAAAAGTATTTTACTTTGACTTTCATTCCACTTTAAGAGTGTACTTCCGTCCCGTTCGACATGAGAGAAATGCCCACACCTGCTCAAAATAATAGGTACACTTTTGAATTTTTAGTTTAAGCTCTATTACAAAAATATTTTGGCAATTTAGAGACAAAAATAATATTGGTAAAGTTAAGTACGCAATTTGGCAGCACGATCTTCAATAAAACAAATCATGTGATTGCCTTAAGTTTTGAGCGTTTCTACTCACTGTGCATAGTTTGAATTTTTGTCTGCTCAAAATAATAGGTACACCTGCACGTTGATTCAAATTTTCGTTTGAAATTTTATTTTTTTGATTTCTTTTTTGAGCTCTCCTTAGAAGAACGTTAAGTTTTCTTCAATTGAACCTTAAAACGTAGTGAATTGACAGCAAACATTTTAGTTGAGATGGGTCGTAAGCCACATTGCTCTGCTGAGGAATCGAGACCGACTTTAAACTTGAAAAAAGGAAGAAAATCTCTTCAATGTATTGTCAGGTTGCTAAATACTTAGATCTCACAATTTCGTGAGTAATGTATTTAAAAATAAATTGTAAAAACAAATCTCGTGGTAGACCACCAAAAACCGCTCCAAGAGTTGATCGTCATATAGAAAATAGACACATTTAAGTCTTCAAAGACCAATTTAGCAGAAATTGGGAACGTGGTTAGTGCTCAAACAATTCAATAACGTTTACTAAAGGCTAACATACCTGGGCGCTTAGCTAAAAAAATTTTTTTGTTGCGGAAAAAAAATTTTATCATGAGGCTAAATGTTGCATGTATAACGGAAACTAGTCATGACCTGAATGGGAGAAAAAGTGGCGTAATATCTTATGAAGTGATGAAGCAAAGATCTATTTATTTAGCAATGATTCAGAAAGGATTGTGCGATGGCCTAAAAGCAAAGAGTAACACCATACATAAAAAAAAAACATACATGGAGGCAACAATATTATGTCCTGACCAGTTTCCGTGATCCTTGCAAAATTCAGCATCATACTCAAATTTTTTTCCGCAACAAAGGAACTTTTTTAGTTAAGCGCCCAAGTATGTTAGCCTTTAGTAAACGTTATCGAATTGTTTCAGCACTAACCACGTCCCAAATTTCTGCTAAAATTGTCTTTGAAGACATAAATGTGTCTATTTTCTATATGAAGATCAATTCTGAAGCGGCTATCTCGACACTGCTTCCAAACTCTGCGTCAAACCAAGCTATTTTCAGTACCGCATCAACAGGTACCGTACTTATGCACCCCTGATGCAGCCGACGTACGTTCGAGTGTTGGTGCTACAAACTGTGCCACTTCTCACGATCACCAGAAGCACAAGCTTGTTTTACTCGTCCGCAGTCCAGCTCTACAGACATAACGACGGGTACGGATACCGTGCCTCAAGGTCAGCGCGAAGAAGTCACCGAAAGCACCTCACACGTCGATCAACACACTTGTTGGATAGCCGGTAGTCAACGCAGCTGCAGCTACCGGTCACTTTTCAGGCTTCACGACGTCCATTTTGTCACTATGACATTTCGCCATACGAAGGAAAAACCTCATGGTCGGACTATGAATGCCTGGTTGAGCACACTGCTAATTTTTATGGATGGACCGCGGCTGAAAAAGTAATGGCAGTGATTGCTAATCTTCGTGGGGACGCGCTACGTCTAATAAGCACTTTACCAACTTCACCTGCTCCAAGTTGGGAACAGGTAAGACATTCTTCATGAACGATTTACTGTGCCCTCGCAAGTAAGCTACCAGGAGTTCAAGCGGCGTACACAAGGCGTGAGAGAAAGCTTAACTGAGTTCGCCACTGCGTTGGAGTTGCTGGCAGTAGCCGCGTTTCCCTATTCACCACCAACGTTTGTTGCCGAAACCTTGAAAAATCAGTTCATCGATGGCCTTCGCGATTTGGAAGTGTTAAAATTAGTGGTTGCTGGGCAGCCTCATTCAATTAAAGCAGCTTTCGCAGCCGCGCAGGATATATCGAATCGAACGGAACACAGGCGCTCACGTCCTGTGTACGCCATGGATACTTCTGATAGTCAGCCGCGAAATAACCGACGTCAACGGCGTACAAACAATGTTGAAAATCAGCAGGAAAACGAGCACTCGTCGATCATGGGGAGCGAAAATCGACGAGGTCAAAATTAACAGCTCCACAATCATTTTTATGTAAACATCAACTCCCCTGCTCGAACAAAGTTGAGGAAAGTTTTCACACAGCAACAAAACTTTATCATACGTCAACACACTGTATAGGCGTTGTTGGTAACAACAATCTTTCGGTACGTGCCATGCTTCAGGTGTAGGGGTAGAGAGGTTAAGATAAAAAAATAAGTGTTTCAAGGCGCACCGCGCCAAAGTAGTATGGCTTTACGCCGAACTTTTTGAAAATTAGAACAAGTACTTTAAGCGAAACGCTCCATTTAAGTTTTGCTTTAATTCTGATTTATTTACCAAAAATATAAAGTTTATATACTAATTTAAGCAGTATTTTTCTTAACTTCTAAGTCCCAGTATTCTGTAAAACTCCGCCTACAATTTTTGTGTTTCCTTTTGATCGCCAATCACAATTTTTGGTCGATCACCAAATTTGTTTCCCATGTACACACACGTATACTAAATTTGTTTCCATAAGGAAATCTAATGCTACCCTAGTCGTTATGCAATTGGCATTGGTTTGTGTCGCTGCACATGTGGAACACGAGACACTTTATAATTGTTGTTGTTGTTGTTGTTGTGCTAGTGCTTGTGATTGATACGAACAGCACAAGTCAAACGGGGTTGAAAATAAATCAAAGGAAATGAATGTGAGTAGGTGCTTTAGGATTTTGTTTATTTAAAAATTTGGTGGGAAAGTAAATTTGTTTAACCAAAATCCAAAAATCGTAAATTAATTTTATGATTTTTTGTTGGTGGTCAAATTGAATTTTATGTGAAAAGTGTTTTTTGTTTTTATTCGGTTTTATTTTACAATCTATGGGAATGAAATTTGTACTTAAGGAACTTGTGTTGAGTGATGACGGTGACTTGAAGGGTACATTATTTGAATGTGCAACAGTGACTTTATGGTACACTTGTGCATGCGGTAATAGTGACTTGATGAGTACACTACACCCTTACCCTTAAGCGAAAATTTATCTGTCAAAGTTAAATTTTTAAGATGGTGGGGTTTTATAAAAATTTACATTTTTGGGAATTTTTATGAAAATGTACTTTCTAATGTCTGTAATACATATGTATGTTATAAGTAAATATTTTAGAAATAAAATATAAGTTATATAAAAATTCATTCAAGCATTCATTCCGTTAGGATAAGATTTATCATTATTAGTATTTATATAATTCAAATTTAATTTTAGGTATTTTTATCTGTAGATAAAATATATTGTATTATAATGTTTTATGAAAGTAAATAATCACTCACGCAATTGAGTAGACGCGTTTTTTTCAGTCTCCGCAATTCTATCGAATTTATAAAGTAAAATCACCGAATCAATTACCTAAAACTGACCAGATATAAGGATAAACACTGTTAACGCAATTTACTGTGGATTTTTTTATTTTGAATATTTTGTAATTCTTTCTTTGTCTCGCATTTAAATTGTTTAATTTCACTATGATGAATACGCGCAATAACAACAAACTTGGAAAGCAGTCGTCTGGTACCTTTACCCCCGTCGGACAACGCAGCCAAAATAGAGATGACTCATCGTTGAAAACGACGCCGTCTCAAACTGAGGAAAACCTTGATGCTAAACACAACTTGCTCAGGGAGACCATCATCAAACAGCTGACCGATGTTCTAAAAACAACTGAGGAGAGGGTAATGGAACGACTTGGAGTGGTGTCAGCTGCAATAACAAATTTGAAATCGTCTCTGAGAGATGTCGTGGAAAGAGTCGTAGCTTTAGAGGAATCAACCAGCCAGATCAGCATAATGAAGACTGAAATAAATGAGTTCAAAGGTGAGATCGCAACTCTCAAATGCGGTGACTCATCAGGGATTCCTAATTCTCCTTTGCTCAGTAACGAAATATGTGAATTAAAAAAACAACTCGAGAAGCATGAAAACAACGCTATTTCTAGTGACGTCATCATTAATGGGATTCCGTTCTCTGCAGACGAAAATCTCCACTGCATTTTCGGCAACATATGTTCTAAGCTCCAATGCAACTCTATTAGGCTGCGCGATGCTTTCAGAATAAGAAACAAAAATAATAACATCAACTCCAACGCAAACAACAACAGTGCTGCAGTCATCGTGAAGCTAACTTCTGCATATGAGCGCAACAAACTTTTTATAGCTTTCTTCTTTCTGCAAGTCAAAAAAGCGGCAACTCAAACGTAGTGACATCGGGTTGAGAGGTGAGGAAAGAATTTATTTGCACGAGAGCCTTACAACTGCAAGTCGTGCAATGCAGAAAAAGCGTGAAAAAAAATTAGCAGCGGTGTTTACAATTCGAGGGCGTATTTTTGTTAAAGCGACTGCTGAAGGAGAGGCCAAATTAGTAAGTGACAGGGAGAGCGTAGATTGCGTGGCTGTTTAATTAGGTAATTAGGGAGAATTAAAAAACTGTCAATTTGGGTGTTTTGAAAAACTCGAAAACTTTTTTTTTATAATTATATTTTTATTCAGTATTTTTTTTTTCTAAATATGTACTATATAGTTTTAATATTATTTCTTTTAGAAATTCTTTTTTTAAGTTTGATCTTTGATTTTATTGTTTCCATTATTCATTTATTTCTTTACTATCCCGCTTCATTTCTTTTCTATAAATTTAATATGTTGTTTTCTATAATGGTAGAAGTTGCTTTCTTCATGTTGTGTCATGTCTAATGGTTGTCGTTCTGGTGGTGCTGGTGAAAATTGCAAGGCGCTTATCCATGTATTATGTAACCATCAAAATGGATTAAATATTATCCACTTTAATGCTAGAAGTTTGAATGGTGTTAAACTAGACTTTGCTAGGTATATATTCGAAAACTCGCCAGTTGATATAGTGTGTGTCACTGAAACGTGGTTTCATACTGAGATTCCTGATGATCACTATGGCTTTAATGGGTTCAAATTGTTTAGGAGTGATAGGGTTGGAAAAAGAGGTGGTGGTGTTGCAATTTACTGCAAATCTAATTTTAATGTCAAGTTTATCAGTAATAGCAATGTAGATTGTGAATTTTTGAATGTTGAACTTTTTGATAATACCACTAAAATTCTTATTTCTGTAGTTTATAACCCTCATAGGTCCCATAGTTCTGATTCGATATTCTCTGACATTTCCAACAGGTTAATAGACTATGATTTTCTTGTCGTCTGCGGTGACTTCAATGTAAATTTATTGAAAAATGATCATGTCTCTGATGATTTCCGTAATAAGTTCTGTACGTGTGGCCTACAATTAATTAATTCTATTAATCCGACCCGGTTTTCAAATGACTCTGAGCCTAGCCTTCTTGATATCTTTCTCATTTCTGATGCTTCGTTGCTTTTGAACTTTGACCAAATAACGTTTCTTTCTGACCATGATCTTATTTTTAGTAGTTTTGATATAAAAATCAGTCAAATTGTAAATCCCATATATTTTTCTTACTATGACTATAAATCTATCGATATAAATTCTTTATATAGGGACTTGAGTGAAATTAACTGGAGTGATTGCTATTTCTGTGAAACTGTTGATGATAAATTAAGATTTTTTATGGCTAAAATTGAATCTTCTTTTTCTAGTTATGTCCCTATGCGATCGATAGTGGCGAGAAATAGAAGTAGCCCTTGGATTAACAACTATGTGCTTCTTGCAGTCAAAAAAAGAAACAGATTACATTCCAAGTGGAAAAATAACCGAACTGTTGATAATTGGGAAAAATTTAGAAGAGCTAGGAACTATGCAACTTTTGTGTTAAGGCAGGCCAAAAAGAACTTTTATCAATCTACGCTAAATACTAACCTCAGTTCAAAGCAACTTTGGCAAAATATTAGGAAATATAGAATATCCAGTAAGGAGAGAATTGTATGTCAGTTAGACCCCGAGGAACTTAATAACTTTTTTCTGACCAGTGGTAGCCTTAGTAACATGAATACGGTTAATTCAACTGAGTTACCTATCTCTTCAATCAATTTACCTGATACTTATTTTCAGTTCTCAGCTGTTAGCCAAGAAAATGTAGCTAGATCTATGATGAAAACTAACTCAAATGCAGTAGGCTGTGATGGAATTTCTATAAAATTTATCAAATTGATTTTACCTTACATTCTTGTACCGATTACTCATGTTATCAATCACTGCTTCACTTGTTCATGTTTTCCCGAATTTTGGAAAGTTGCAATTGTTACACCCATTGCCAAAAAAGCCAATGCCTCTATATGTAGCGACTTTAGACCTATAAGTATTTTGCCTGCTATGGGAAAAGTATGTGAGAGGATTATATACGATCAAATCTCTGTTTATCTAAACTCGAATAGGTTATTATCACCTCTTCAATCTGGTTTTCGTGTTGGCCATAGTTGTTCCACTGCTCTAATGAAAATTATTGATGATATTAGAATATCTTATGACGAAAACTTGTTAACTCTTCTTTGCCTCCTAGATTTTTCTAAGGCTTTTGACAGTGTGCCACACTCTCGGCTTTGTCTGAAACTTAAGCACTACTTTAATTTTAGTGATAGTGCGGTTAAATTAATAAGCAATTATTTAAGGGGTAGATTGCAGCAGGTTAAAGTCAATAATAATTTTTCTCCTTTAAAAACAGTCAATGCAGGTGTTCCCCAAGGATCGATTTTAGGTCCTCTGTTATTCACCATATATATTAACGATATTGTAGCGAAATTTGGTTTATGCTAGAAAAACTCTTGAAATAAATACACAAAAGAAACTAAACGATACTAGCTAGCATACACCATCTAGCGTAATGGTGTAAAAATAATAAACCGAACAGACGCTGCAGTACACTATTAAAGTTAATAACATAGAGAAATTATCGCCGTCGTACAACGTACAACGCCATCTAGCATCTAGCATAATAGCTAGCTCAACGTCAGTGCGCCATGCTGGTGAATTGTGGATAGTAGTAGAATGCACGCTACAAAGTAGCACTGGTGGGTTGTAGATAATGGTAGAATATACGCCACTTAGAAGGTACTGGATTATTCGAGAGAGTGATGACTGCAGTATAAAAAGGGTTGTCATCTGAGCTGAGGACACAGTAGAATTAAACCAGCGAAGCAGAACAGTTAAGTTAGAACAGCGAAGCAATAAGCAATAAAGTGAATACAGTGTGATCCGTAGTAGAACAAAACAGTTTTCTATACAGTGTTAAATTAATATTAGAATTTGAACGTTAATAAAATAAACCATTTTATAACTAAATAAGTTTGTGTGTTTTTAATTGTTACACAATCCAGTGATCAAACTCAGAAAAGTGTGAGAGATCGAAATTATCGTCAAAGAGACCGAAATTTCGTAACAATATTTTTTCTGTGTGTAAATATGCTACAATTCACGCATATGCTGATGATATTCAACTTTACCTTTCGCGCCCTGTTGGACTTGTTGAGGACTTATGCTATAGACTTAATAAAGATTTGTCCTTACTGGGTGAATGGGCTGATACTAACTTGCTCCAAATTAATCCTCTAAAATCTAAGGTATTGCCTATAACAAGAAGTGAATCAAGTCTACAAGGGATTCCTTCTCTCTTTGTTGGTGGTTCTCAATTAGAATTTGTTCACAGGGTAAAAAATCTTGGCTATGTTTTAAACTCTAACCTGACTTGTTCAGACCATATTAACAGTGTTATAGGAAAGATCTATGGTATCCTTCGATTGTTAAGAACTTCTGCCATCTTCACCCCATTAGAAACTAAGCGATGGCTTGTCCAACAATTAATAATGCCCCATATCTCATATTTTCACCTGGTTTATTGCAAACTTGATTCCCAATCTCAACATTAACTGCTTGTCGCTTTCAATAATGCAGCTAGATATGTGTATTCTGTTCGTCAGTTTGAGCACATTTCCGAGATAAGTAGAGGAATACTGGGTTGTAGCTTGAATGAGCACTTGAACATACGCAATTTGCAATTTCTGCACAAACTCATTTATTCTCATAGTCCTGAGTATCTGTTCGTTAAACTCCAATTTTGTCAACATGCCAGATCATTTAAGTTAGTCATTCCCAGGTTCAACTACCTAAACTCGACCAGATTTTTCTTCATAAGCACCATCAGACTTTGGAACTCTTTACCTGTTCATTTAAGGCGCATAACTGCAGAAAGCAACTTCAAAACAGCTATTTATAATTACTTTCTTAATGAATACATTTTTTTCCTTCATTTTTTTTCCATTCATTTACATACTCTATCCCTTTTTTTTTTGTAATGATTTCTTTTTAGTTTTTTTTTTTTTCTGCTATCATTTTTAAATAAGTTTAGGTATTCTAGGATAAAAAATTGTTAGAGTTAAGTTATTCATTCTTTGTTAATGTTTCTGTTTACCATAGTTATGTACTATAGAAGACTAAGTCTTATTGTATACCAATTGAAATTAAAAAATTAAAAAATATGTTAAAAAATATGTTTTCTAATTTTACTAAAACTAAATCTCCTTCGTGGAAATCTGATACGTTAACATTTTTGTCATATTCAATTTTTCTTTTACTTTTGACCATTTTAATTATATCTTTTGCTTTGTTTATGGAAGTTTTTAATCTTATTTTTAACTCATTTGCATAATTGTCTAAATCGTAAATTTTTGTTTCATCTTTTATCACATCACTTGGAAGAGTTGGTAGTTTGCCAAAAATTAATTCGTATGGAGAGTAATGAGTGTCTACATGTGGAGTTGTATTGTATGCAAATGTGTAATACGGAATCCATTTATCCCATTCGTTATCATCTGCGAAAGAAAGAAGATACTCGTTAAGAACTCTGTGGTTCCTTTCAAGTGCTCCTATTGTTTCGTGATGATAAGGTGCTGAGAAAATTTGTTTTATTTTCAATAAATTGCATACATTTTTCATGATTTAATTTGTAAACTCTGTTCCTCTATCCGATTTCAACGTTTTAAAACAACCGTACTTTAAAATTAATTGTTCTACAAGTGTAGAGGCTATTGACCTTGCGTCTTTAGTTTCAATTGGATGTGCAATGACAAATTTGCTAAGATCACATTGCATTGTGAGTATGTAGCGGTAACCGTTTGAAATTCTAAGCGGTCCTACTGTGTCTATTGTAATTGTTTCAAAGCAAGTACTTAGTTGGTGTGTCTGTTATGGTCATCTGTTCCTTAACGTGTCGAGTTTGTTTGTTACGAGCGCAATCTTCACATTTGTTAATGTAATTCTTTACCATCTGTCGCATATGCTTCCATACATAGCGTTGTTTTAATTTTAGAATGGTTTTCCTAATTCCTAAATGTCCTCCTTGTGGTGAATCATGGAATTCTTCAATTAATTTGTTTTGCATGGATTTATTAGTAATTCTTTTAGGGGGTCTATATATCAAAATAGTTAGCGATTTTCTACTTTTTTCATAACTTTTCTGCTGCAGCTTGTTATATAGCTTTTTAAATTCTTTTTTATGCATAAATTCAAATATTTTATCTTCTTCATCTAGCGCTAGTTCTTTAATGTTCAATTTATTCATTTTAGATACTAATTTCTTCAGAATCAACTCTAGAGTTGCTGAATCGTCATTAGACCTCGCATGCATATTTTTATAATTTTTACTTGACGGTGGCTTCATCGAAATCGAATCTGAATTCGTCGACTTATCGCTACTTCCTACGTGCACAATATCATTTATAATTGTGATACATGTATCTTTTTCATTTAAATACCTTTTATCGCTTAAATCAAAATGTAATTTCTTTACATTCCTGACGTCAGTTATAGACGTGCAATCCCATATAAAGAGTTGGCCATTCTCATGCTGAGATATACATGTCTCCTGTTCTATTTGATTTTCTTCTTTTTTCTTCCTACTTCCCCTTGTAGCTACCATGACTTTATGATTGCTCGTTTCCTCTTTTGGTATCAAAGTTTTAAGTATATCGGAATTTACTATTCTTGATAATGCATCGGCATTAGTATTAATTTTGCCTTGTTTAAATTGTATTTCAAAATCATAATCAGAAAGATCGAGTCTAATTCTCGTCATTTTTGATGATGGGTTTTTGTGGCTAAACAGTGAAACTAAAGGTCTGTGATCGGTCACAACCAGAGAACGTCATTGAGTAGCTCACTGAGTGTTTTGAGCCTCTACCAAAAATATGAGCCGTGAGTGTGCCTTTTGCATGCAAACAGTGAGTGTGAATCATACTTACACTCACTAATAGTGAATCGCTAGATGACATGCTGCTCATGAATCTTAGCTTTTAGGAGCTCTAGGCTCATGAATGTGAATGCGTAAAAAGCTCACACTCACATGGATTCAGATTCATGAAGCAGTGACTAGCGTGAGCCACTTATGTTGAACTGTAGTACAGAAAAACCGTTTTTTTTCTTTCCAATCGATAGGGAAAGGTCGAAAATGGATTTTGAACATCACTTAGGGTGACTCCGGACCTTTGAAAGGATCGTTTTTGACCCATTTTCGAAAAAATTTTTTTGCTCCAATCGATAGGGAAAGCTCGAAAATGGATTTTGGACATCACTTAGGGATGGTCGGGACCGTAGAAAAGTCCGTTTTTGAACCAATTCCTTAATATTTTTAGGGTGACCCTGTACCCTGGAAGGACCGTTTTTGACCTATTTTTGGATTTTTTTTTTTTTTTTCTGCAATTAATAGGAAAAGGTCCAAAATGGATTTTGGACATCATTGATGGTGGCTCCGTAAACCGGCCCCGGGAAAGGACCGTTTTTGACCCATTTCTGGATTTTTTGTTTTTTTTCTGTAATTAATTGGAAAAGGTCCAAAATGGATTTTGGACTTCATTTAGGGTGGCTCCGTAGTCCGGCCCCGGGAAAGGACCGTTTTTGACCTATTTTTGGATTTTTTTTTCTGTAGTTAATGGGAAAAGGTCAAAAATGGATTTTGGACATCATTTAGGGTGGCTCCGTAAACCGGCTCCGGGAAAGGACCGTTTTTGACCCATTTTTGTATTTATTTGTTTCTTTTTTTTTTTGTAATTAATTGGAAAAGGTCAAAAATGGATTTTGGACAATATTTAGAGTGGCTCCGGAGTCCGGCCCCGAGAAAAGACCGTTTTTGACCTATTTTCGGAAAAAATTTTTTTTTCTGTAATTAATGGGAATACGTCGAATATGAATTTTTGACATCATTTAGGGTGGCTCCGGACCCTGGGAAGGACCGCTTCGATAATTTTAGTAGTTTTCAAGTTCCGGAGCTACTCTAAAAGGTATCCAAAACGCATTTTCGACCATTCATAATCGATTGGAGCAAAAATTTTTTTTTGTTCGAATCGATAGGGAAATGTCGAAAATTGTCATTTTCGAGCTTAATCTATGCATTGGAGCAAAAAAAAAATTTTATGAACCACCCTAAAATTTTTTTTTGCTTCAATCGATTATGAATGGTCGAAAATGCGTTTTGGATATCTTTTAGAGTAGCTCCGGAACTTGAAAACTACTAAAATTATCGAAAGCGGTCCTTTCCAGGGTCCAGAGCCACCCTAAATGATGTCAAAAATTCATATTCGACGTATTCCCATTAATTACAGAAAAAAAAAAAAATTTCCGAAAATAGGTCAAAACGGTCTTTTCTCGGGGCCGGACTTCGGAGCCACTCTAAATGTTGTCCAAAATCCATTTTTGACCTTTTCCAATTAATTACAAAAAAAAAAAAAAACAAATAAATCCGAAAATGGGTCAAAAACGAGCCTTTCCCGGAGCCGGTTTACGGAGCCACCCAAAATGATGTCCAAAATCCATTTTTGACCTTTTCCCATTAACTACAGAAAAAAAAAAATTCCAAAAATAGGTTAAAAACGGTCCTTTCCCAGGGCCGGACTACGGAGCCACCCTAAATGAAGTCCAAAATCCATTTTCGACCTTTTCCAATTTATTACAGAAAAAAACAAAAAAATCCAAAAATGGGTCAAAAACGGCCCTTTCCCGGGGCCGGTTTACGGAGCCACCCTAAATGATGTCCAAAATCCATTTTTGACCTTTTCCCATTAACTACAGAAAAAAAAAAAGTCCAAAAATAGGTCAAAAACGGTCCTTTCCCGGGGCCGGACTACGGAGCCACCCTAAATGAAGTCCAAAATCCATTTTCGACCTTTCCCATTAATTACAGAAAAAAAAAAAATTCCAAAAATGGGTCAAAAACTGTCCTTCCAGGGTCCGGAGCCACCCTAGAAGTGTTAAGGAATGAATTATTCCAAAATACAATTTTCGACCTTTCCCCATATTTTAAAAAACTTCCCAAAATGTTCCACGCGAGTATCACAAACTTTTTTGATACAATCTGTGCCTTTGATTCATGAGTAGCTCATGAAACACTCATATATTTATACGGAGTGAATCGCGTTGAATCAGGATTCACTAGAAATAATGCAGAAGCAGATTCAGATTCACAGATTTTTCCGTGAATCTGAATCTTGTCTAGATTCACTAAATTTTTTGTGAGTGGTGAATCTGTCTGAATCAGCTGAAAGATTCAACAGATTCATGAATGGAAAAAATGATGAATGGCTCAGTGACGTTCTCTGGTCACAACAATGAATTTCTGTCCATAGAGGTATGGCTTGAAAAAATTTATACCCCAATGTATTGCTAGTAACTCTTTTTCTATTATTGGCTTGTTAATGTCATGTTTTTGTAAAGTTTTACTTGCGTATGATATCGGTAGATCTTGACCTATTTCACCTTGTGATAATACTGCTCCTAAAGCGTAATTTGAAGCGTCAGTTGTTAAAATGAAAAGTTTAGTGAAATGTTTTAATGTCTCAAAAGCTGTCTGACATTGTGTTGTCCAATCAAAAGTTTGATTTTTCTTTAGTAATGAATTTAAACATTGAGCTTTTGTTGCAAAATCTTTAATAAATTTCCTATAATAATTACAAAATGCGACGAATCTACGTACTTCGTCTGCATTCGTTGGAATAGGGTAATTTTTATAGTGTCATATTTTGCAGGATCTGTTTTTACACCGTTTTGTGTAATTAAATGTCCTAAAAATACTAATTCCGGTCTTAAAAATTTGCATTTGCTTGCGTTTAATTTCAAATTGTATTTTGATAATCTGTCAAAAACTTTTTCTAAACTATTATTGTGGTGTTGGAGACTACATCCAAATACTATTATGTCATCGACGTATAAAAATGCTTCTGAGCTTAATCCAGTTAGTGCTACAGTTAGCATACGTTGGAAACTGTTTGAGGATATTTTTAATCCGAACGGTAGTCTTTTGAATTGATTATGACCATCATTGGTCGAAAATGCTGTTAAAGGTCTAGAGTTTTTGTCCAAAGGTATTTGATGAAAAGAGCTTGTCATGTCAAGTGTAGAAAAGTATTTTGCTCTACCTAGTTTATCCAGGAAATTTATCACTTACTATCTTGTCATTTAATTTTCTAAAATCAACGACTAAACGCCATTTTTTAGTGTCATCAGTGCTCTTCTTTGGAACTAATAATAAAGGTGAGTTATATGGGCTTACTGATGGTTCAATTATGTCGTTTTCTAGTAAATTATTTACCTGTTCATGAATTTCTGTGTTATGTGTATGTGGTAATCTGTAGTTTTTTATGTATGTGGGTGTGTTATCTACTGTTGAAAGCTTTTGTGTATAAAAATTGTTTATAGATAATTGTTCGTCTTCTAAATGAAATATATATTGATATTTTTGAAATATGTGTGTAAGTGGATGATTAGGTGCTATGTCCAGTTCTTTTAATACTTTTTTTGAATCTATTATCATCTTGATTTCTATTCTGTCTGTAATATGTATAGTTTGCTAATGGTTTGAATTTTGGAACTAATTTATTGATTTTTACTTCTGATTCAGTTGTATTAAGTATTTTTATATGGCATTTTCCATTTGCTGGAACTATTGAATTTGCTAAAAATACTCCTGTTTGAATTTCTTCATTTAGTATTAAACTGTCTTCTGTTAATGTCAAATTTATTGGGTGAATAATTTCTGTCCTTGGTGGTATTCTTATTGTGTCATATGCGTCCTTTTTAAAGTACAAAGGTGTTATAACGTCTGTGTTTCCTAATATTATTGTAAGCGTTTGTGTTTCATAGTCAATTTTACACATGTATTTAGATAAAAAGCCTCTACCTATAATTCCGTCGGTAGGGGAGGTGGCCCGGTTGTGAGACAGGCCCAGTTGTGAGACAGTCAATTTTTTCTGTCATGTGATATGGTATTGGCGATCTAACTACTGTCAAATGCTTCATTTGACAGGAGCTAGTTTTTGCCGTGACACCGAACTGAAAAGACGCATTGCGTATATATTCAGTAAACATCGTGTTAAAAATCGACTGAATAATCAAATTTAAATTTTTTTTAAAGTTCAATTTCTTTGTCAAAATCATCTGCAAACGGTGAGTATTTTGCATTAAAATTCAGTGTTTGACTTATATTTTGGGAATCTATAATGATTTGTGCTAGTGGTGAGTGGAAAACAATTTTTGTTGTCATTTTCAAAATAGCGTCAAGTTCCGGTTACGAGACAGTGTAGTGGTCCAGTTGTGAGACGCTTTTTATTCGGCAAAAAAACATGTGCAATTGTAAAATATCGTGATTTTTGATGGCATAATGCATTTATCGGCCCATTGTAAGCCGCCACACCAAATAACCGTCGAAGCGTGGCCGAAAGGCAATGGAGAGCGCTGAGCTGACTTCTCAAGAGAACCTTGCTCTTTTTAAAGAGAAAGCAGCAGCAGCAGCTAAGAAAAAGGCGCCGAAGAAAGTGATACCGAAGAAGGCGACCCTGAAGAAGACGACACCGAAATAGGCGACACCACCAGCCAAACGCTCCAAACCAAATGCGAAAACGTCTCCACCTTCGGATGATGATGCAGACTTTTGCATCATTTGTTTAAAGCTGTTGCCGAACTGGCTGACTTCTGCCAACTCTATTAAATGCAACGTATGCAAGCGGCCTGTCCATTTGAGGTATGCAGACATGCATTCGAGCTTCTTCACTTGCATACATTGCAACAGCGATGAAGATGAGTCATCGAATGAATGAAACTTTTTTTAAAAACTCATTTATGCCACCGAAGGCCTCCAAATTAATAAATTAATAATTTTCTACGCATTTATGGTATTTTTCTCTTGATATCCCCTCATATTCAGTGTTATTTCACCACTTTTTCTAAGTGTCTCACAACTGGGCCACTTTTTTTTTTGGGCAAAAAAAGTTGTCTTGACAAACATCGTCATATTTTTTTTTCTTTTGATCAAATCATGATATATTCTATGGACAAAAGTTGCGCAATGACCTAAGCTTTATAACGATATATAGAACTCTCGATTTGGTTGAGCTCGTAAAAATTTATGGGTCGAAAACAAAACCCGTCTCACAACCGGGCCACCTCCCCTATCAATTGGAAAGTCATTATCGACTACATGAAAAAAATGTTCTATAATATCGCATTGAAAATCTAGGTGTAATTTTATTTCTCCTAATGTTAAGAGTTCCTTCATTTGTTATTCCTGTTAGCCTGCATTTATTTTCTGGCAATAAATTTATATCATTTATATTTTCTAACTTGCATATTGAGATATCTGCTCCTGTATCAATTAAAAATTTCAAATTTTGTTTTGAGTTTTTACATCTGACAATGATGTAATTTGTATTACTATCCGAGATATTATATATCTTTAATTTTGCTGTCCCGGATGATCTTCCGTTGAGACCTCCGAGCGATTTTCGTTTCCCGGTGTATTGTCACTAGCGACATATATTCTGTTGTTGTTATTTCGATTCCTATTGTTCCAATTTCTGTTATTGGAATTTGAATTTCTGTTATTATTATTATTGGAACTGTTTGAATTGTAATTTCCTCTGTTATTATTATTGTTCCTGTTACTGTTATTATTGTAGTTGTATCGGTTCTGTCTGTTCCCGTTACTGTTTCTTGGGTTGTAGGAGTTGCTGTTGTTTCCGTCATTTTGTTGTCTCCTATTAGAATTGTTATAATTGTTTTTATTAGCATAATTTTGTTGTCTATAGCCTGTACTATTGTTTGATCTAAAATACATTAATTGATTTGTTGTCTTTATGCTTTTCTCTAATTCTAAAGCTAAAGTCGTTGCTTCTGCTAACGTCTTAGGTTGCGATGCAAATATTGTATTTTTTAAATCGTCATTTAGTCCATTTTTGAAAATAGTCAATGCATAACTGTCGTTTAATGTTAATATTAAATTTCTCTGTGCATCACTAGCATTAGTTTGTAAATCATTCATCTGTAAATTATTTAATTCGGATACTAATGTTAATAGTTTGTCCTTAAAGTTCGTTACAGTACCGTTGCGTTGTGTCAAAGACGAAAGTTGTGTGTGTATTTGTGTTTGTGTTAAATTAGTTTTGTAAGATTTATTTAGTGCTAATTGTAATTTAGCAAATGTGTCTATTGCAGTCGTGAAACCTAAGGTTGTTTTAACATTCGTAGCTAATTTAACGTTAACCACTAGAAGTATTAATTTCTTTTTATTTTCTGTTGAATAAGTGTCGTAAATTAATTCAACAATGGTTAGAAAAGAATTAAGTTCTTTATAATTTCCATTAAAAATTGGTATAGTTTTTAAAACTAAACCTAAATCGAAGTCTACTTCAACCATATTTGAATTTTGTTCAACTTCGTGATTTGATAAAAGCTCTCGCGTTGTTTTTAATAAAATATTGAGTTGTTCAGTTAATCTATATGCTTCTAAACTATTTAAGTTTTTCGCTATATCATCAAAATGTGTTTTGTATTTTTCTAAGTAATTCAATTTCAGCTTAATTGTTTCTTTCGTATATTTTCTGTTAGGTGTTTTTCTTAAGTTAATATAAATTTTTTGAACTTCTTTCACGATTTCTTTTAGATTTTCCATAAATTATATAAGGAAAAAAAAATATGTTTTTGTGTATATTATTTATGCATTTTGCATTCTATTTGTATGTTTAAGTACATACTTTTTACAATACTTATTTATTTTATACGCTATGTAGAGAAAAATAAAAATTAAAAAGATTGTAACAACCGCTGTTGTTGTGATTGCTGTTACATCAGTTTTTGTTATAACCGAATCGATGTTATTATCGATGTTTTCATTTATTGTAATTTGGTCCGTTTTCTTGGTGTCCCACATTGTTATTTGGTATATGGTTTGCGTGAGGTTTGGTATCATCTAAATGTTGAGACGTTGCATTAACAAGCGTGTTTCTTCTATAACTGTTGAATCGTCGTCGTAGTTTTCTACTGTTGGCTCTTTGGTCCAACCTATGATTTCGTATATTGCTTTCATGCAAGCAATCTTCCCTCTTCTTTCGTTTTCTGTATCTGGTTTATGGAATGGTTTCTTTTGTTTTGAAGCGTTGATTATTTTGGTTAAGTCCAGGTTTTGTAGGGCTTCTTCGAATCGTTGATCGTAAATTTTTTCTTCTGGATTGTTATGTTTGCTGGCCATTTGGTTGAATTATTGGAGAAAATTTTAAAGTTTGAATTATTGTGTTTAATTGGCTTGTAGCTATTTTTTTCTTTTTTTATTAGCTCGTGAATTTTCTGTTGGTCCTTTGCATTTGTAGTTATGGTCAATATGTTATATAATTGACGGATGTTTTTTCGGGCGTTTACTTTTCTGCCTCCTCGTACTCTTTTTTTTGGTTGCGTTTTTGCTAAATCTGCTGCTGTTGCTTCACGGGATCTTCTAGTTATTTCCTGTTGCAGGTATTGTTTCTTCTTTAATTTTTCAATCGAAATTGGCTGTGGTCCAGCTGATTAAGGTGTTGGTATGTATTGTGGTGGCTTTTCCGTTGTCGGGGCCAGTGGCGTCGGGACGTATGTTTCTATTGTTGTTTTTTTCTTGCGAAGATGGCGTTGAATTCCGTCTCCGTTTGTTCTTTTGTGTCTGAAGTCCAGTCCGTATTTGGCAGGATCGCCATGTAGGCGTAGAGAGGTTAAGATAAAAAATAAGTGTTTCAAGGCGCACCGCGCCAAAGTAGTATGGCTTTACGCCGAACTTTTTGAAAATTAGAACAAGTACTTTAAGCGAAACGCTCCATTTAAGTTTTGCTTTAATTCTGATTTATTTACCAAAAATATAAAGTTTATATACTAATTTAAGCAGTATTTTTCTTAACTTCTAAGTCCCAGTATTCTGTAAAACTCCGCCTACAATTTTTGTGTTTCCTTTTGATCGCCAATCACAATTTTTGGTCGATCACCAAATTTGTTTCCCATGTACACACACGTATACTAAATTTGTTTCCATAAGGAAATCTAATGCTACCCTAGTCGTTATGCAATTGGCATTGGTTTGTGTCGCTGCACATGTGGAACACGAGACACTTTATAATTGTTGTTGTTGTTGTTGTTGTGCTAGTGCTTGTGATTGATACGAACAGCACAAGTCAAACGGGGTTGAAAATAAATCAAAGGAAATGAATATGAGTAGGTGCTTTAGGATTTTGTTTATTTAAAAATTTGGTGGGAAAGTAAATTTGTTTAACCAAAATCCAAAAATCGTAAATTTAATTTTATGATTTTTTGTTGGTGGTCAAATTGAATTTTATGTGAAAAGTGTTTTTTGTTTTTATTCGGTTTTATTTTACAATCTATGGGAATGAAATTTGTACTTAAGGAATTTGTGTTGAGTCATGACGGTGACTTGAAGGGTACATTATTTGAATGTGCAACAGTGACTTTATGGTACACTTGTGCATGCGGTAATAGTGAATTGATGAGTACACTACACAGGGCTTGTCTAACGATTTCATCGTTGATACTGGTGCAACAGTGTCTCTTATCCCAGCCTATATGATTCCACAGCAGTGCAATATTGTATCTGGACGTTGTCGATTATCTGCTGCTGACGGAAGCGACTTTTTCTCGACGAGTAAAACTACGCTAGAATTTCACATAGGCCAACGCAGCTTTGAACATTCGTTTTTGGTTGTCGACGCCAACACTCCTGCTATATTGGGACTCGACTTTTTATGTACGCATCAAGCTACTATCAATCTCAGTGATACCCTAATGGAATTTTCGTGGGGAACAGTACCGTTGCGCACTCCGCCATACTTAAGAAAGGAACTTATTGTATTGAGCACGCCAGTACAGTTACCCGCCCGCTCCGATACCTTAATCCAAGTACCGTGCGAACCTTAATGAATCCAGAGCAAATAACAATGCCAATACGTCTCATAAATACAACCTCTACACCGGTAGAGCTTCTCCCGAACACCGTGGTAGGTGGAACGCACGATGTAGAAATTGTCAAGGTGATCAACCAATCTGCTGTAAATGCACCTGGTAGTCTGGATATGAATTTCGTTTTACCAGAATACCTACCCATGGCAAATCAGCGAGCCTTCAACGATTTGGTGAGTGAGTTTAGCGTAATATTTTCCTCTCATTCTAGCGATTTTGGGCGAACGGACAGGGTGCAACATTAAATCGACACAGGCGCAGCTCTTTCTATTCGCCAGCCACCACGGCGTGAACCTTTAGCGAAACGCAATGTAGTTGCTGATTTAGTAGCAGATATGTCCTCCCGCGGAGTGATAGAGAAGTTTCCCAGCTCATGGTCATCCCCGATCGTCCTCGTGCAAAAGAAAGATGGCACCATGAGATTTTGTGTGGATTATCGCAGGCTGAACGACGTCACGAAGAAGGATTCAAATCCACTACCTCGAATGGACGATATCTTGTCTACAGTAAGCGGCGCAAAATGGTTTTCAACTATGGACTTACAGAGCGGTTACTGGCAGGTAGAAATGCATCCGGATTCAAAGGCCAAAATAGCTTGTGGTTCCGGTTTATGGCAGTTCAAAGTAATGCCGTTCGGGCTATGTAATGTCCCTGCCTTTCTGGGACTGCAACGTTTGAGTTGGTTGATGGATGGCGTTTTCGAGGGTCTTCTATGGAGTACTGCCTTGGGCTACTTGGACGATATTATCGTCCATTCGCGATCAGCTGAGGAACACATAATTGCCCTGAGTCACGTGTTTAGCCGCTTGCGAGATGCAGGATTGAAGTTAAGTCCAGAAAAATGTAACTTTTTTAAAAACGCGTGCGCTACTTGGGTCATATAGCTGGCCGAGCCGGTTTGGAGGTGGACCCAGAAAAAACAGCAAAAGTAGCCAGCTGGCCTGTACCTGGTTCTAAAACTGAAGTGAATTCGTTTCTGGAACTCTGTTCATATTACAGAAAATTTGTGAGTGGATTTTCAACCATTGCGCGCCCTCTAACGGAATTAACAGAGTTAAAAGAGCTTTTGAGTGGACCGCTGACTCCCAGCACGCGTTTGATACTTTAAAGAGGTATTTAACAACAGCTCCTGTTTTGGCCTTTCCTGAAGAACAATCCAAGTTTATGCTGGACACCGACGCTTCGAATTCCGGCATTGGCGCTGTGCTAAGCCAGGTGCAGAGTAATGAAGAAAGAGTAATTGAATATTACAGTCGAAGCTTAGACAAAGCCGAGCGAAATTATTGTGTCACACGTAAAGAATTGCTTGCGGTTGTTGTTGCCGTGTTTCATTTCAGGCACTATTTACTTGGAAAAGAGTTCCTATTACGGACTGACCATGCTTCTTTACGATGGTTGTACAATTTTCGGGCACCGGAAGGTCAAGTGGCTCGCTGGCTAGAGCGATTGCAAGAATATAACTTCGTTATACAGCATAGAGCCGGAATTAGACATGGCAACGCTGACGCCTTATCGCGTCGTCCCTGTGGAAACTGCCGTACTCTCGATGGCCAGGGTACCACAAAATTTGGCAGAAGCTCAAAAGGTGGATCCTTATTTGAGTAAAGTATTGCAGTGGATCCAACAAAACTCACGACCAACTAAAGATGAAATTATGAACGAAGATTCTGAATTAAAATCATGGTGGGCTATGTTCGATCAATTTGAGCTTCGCAACGAAACCTTGGTGCGAATATGGCTGGATGGTGAGGACCAGCTCACAATACCTATACTACCTAAGGAGTTCAAAGAATCGGTCATCAAGCAGCTTCATGATAGTACAACAGGAGGTCACCTGGGAGTGCACAAAACACTCCAAAAAATAAAGCAGCGTTACTACTGGATAGGAATGACTGGCGATGTCAAGCGTTGGTGCACTAATTGTTACACATGTGGCGCGAGGAAAGGTCCTGGTCATCCTACGGTAGGCAATTTGCAGCCCTCCATGGTTGGCGCTCCATTTGAACGCATCGTCATCGACATTCTGGGTTCCCTACCTAGGACCGATGCAGGCAAGCGTTATGTATCTGTAGTTATGGACTACTTCACTAAATGGCCAGAGTGTCTATCGCTCCCAGATCAGACAGCAGAAGTTGTTGAACATGCACTTGCCAGTGAGGTATTTTCTAGAAACGGTGTACCGCATATCCTACATTCAGATCAAGGACGCAATTTCGAGTCTGAAGTTTTTCGTCGTACTATGGAGATGCTAGGAGCTGACAAACCCCGCACTACACCACTGAGGCCACAATCCGATGGCATGGTCGAGCGATTTAACCGAACACTGCTAGATTATTTGGTGAAATTCACGGATAAAAACCAGCGTAATTGGAACAAGCTTCTGCCTTTCGCGCTTATGGCATACAGATCTGCGGTGCACGCTTCCACCAAAACATCATCAGCTCAACTTTTGTTTGGCAGAGAGCTACGTATTTGTATTTGTATTTCAGTTTTTAACAGAATGCTACAGGATCATGTATCTTATGATAAGCATAAAAGCATTTAACAACGTCTACCATTTGATTTGGTATTTGGAGCATCATCAACGCAAAATCAAGAGCTGTCAGAGTACGTTGAGAATCTGAGAGAAACTTTGCGCCAAGTTCACCAATAAGCACGAGATCACCTTCAGTTGACTGCAGAAACAATGAAGCAGAGATATGATCTACGTTCCAATGCTAGGTCATTCAGCACCGATGATTTAGTGTGGGTGTATTTGCCCACGAGAACAAAAGGGCGAAGTCCAAAACTTCAATGTGATTGGGTTGGACCGGCCACAATTGTAAGAAAAATAAGTGATTTGGTGTACCAGGTACGGTTACCCGCTAAGAGGACATTACGAGTTTTGCACGTAAATCGTTTAGCACCGTATATCAACACAACAGTAATGGACTTCGGCCAGGAGGCTCGAAGCTAAGCGAGGGGGTAGTGTTATGAAATTGTCATATATTGTTTTCTTATAAGCGCGTACTATGCCACCCAAGCGCTACAATTTAACCGCATGATCAGGTGATGAGCGCATCATGAGTTTGGCCATGATATTTGTACATAAAGCTCATAGCGGCACATTATTTTGCTGAAGTAAATTAGCGGACTGGAATGTACAGAATTGTTTTTGTAAAAGAGATGTATTATTGGAATGCAAATGAATTGTTTTTTGTTATTGAAGTTTGATTGAAATTTGTAACGTCATTGAAAAATAAAGTTGAGTTGAATTTGAGAAGTTAAATAAGAAGCACGCGTCTTCTCTTAGTAAAGAATTTATTTTTAGATTTTTAGACTTGGTAAGTTTTCTTCGGTGCACACCAGATTAATAATAAAAGCCTAAGACTCTCGAGAACCAGAGGTGCACTTACGAAGGCAGCGATAAACCAATTTTCACAACATATTGTTACGAAATTCCTGTCTCTTAGACGATAGTTTCGATCTCTTACACTTGTCTGAGTTCGATCACTGGACTGTGTAGCAATCAAAAACACACAAACTTATTTAATTATAAAATGGTTTATTTAAATCCCAAAAGTTAGTTTTTACACGGTACAATTGTTTATTTCATTAACATTCAAACTCTAATATTAATCTGGCACTGTATAGACAACTGTTTTACTTTATTACTAAAAATCCACTGTGTTAAAATCAAATGTCTTACTTAACTTTTAAAATCAACTGTATCACTTTATTGCTTAAATTCGACTGCTTTATTGCTTAAGTTCAACTGCTCTGCTTTATTGCTTAAATTCAACTTTGTCTCGACAACTCAGATGACAACCTTCTATACTACAGTCATCACTTTCTCGAATAATCCAGTACCTTCTAAATGGCGTATCGGCGTGGAATCGACAATCACTTTCTCGAATAATTTAGTACCTTCTAGATATCGTATCGGCGTTGAATTCACAATCACTTTCTCGAATAATTCAGTACCTTCTAGATAGCGTTGTACGACGGCGATAATTTCTCTCGGTTGTCGACTTTTATAGTGTAATGCAGCGCCTTTTCGGTTTATCACTTTTAGTACAAAAACTGCACTTGGCCGCTAGATGGTGTAAAAGTGTTTATACAGCCAGTGATGCTAGCTAGTATCGTTTAGTTTTCTTTTGTTGGTTTTTATTTCGAGAATTTTCTGGCGTAAACCAAATTTCGCTACAATATTATAAGCTGTTGACAATTAATTGGAAACGATATTATTCGTTGTGTTATTGGTATTTCTATGTATACCACAAAATTTATACATAATATAAATGTGGGATATATAAGCTTAAAAAAAAGGACATAGTTGAATTCAAATTCATAGCACAAAAAAGTTTTATGAGAGATTTTCTGCTCAAACCTCAGATTTGACTAATTCAACTAATTGGAAACAAAAAAATAATTTGCAAAAAATAGAAGATAAACTTGATAAAAGATTCCAGAAACAATATTGTGATATTGTCATTGCTTGTAGGAACACTTTTTGACCAAATTTGCTTATAAGCATATCCTTAATCATGGGTAGCGGCCAAAAGTTGTACACCGGCCATGCGTAAGTCAATTGTTAAGCTTCGAAAGACGGCCAACATATATAATATTTCGTACGATAACACTGTTTCCTGTTTTTACTTGTGTTGTTAAATTACCTTTATTTGCATTGTTTTTCGATATTTAAATTAAACTCAAGGGCCCATATTCATAGTCGCAAAATAAAGTTAAGACTTAATTTTTACCCAAAATCGCAGATACAGACTGACCCCATAAAAAAAAGAAAAACTTGCATTAAGTTATGAGAAAATTTTAAAAAATGATTACCCTGCGATATTGACACAAAATACTGAAGACACAGTGAACAAAAGGAATAATAAAAAAATCGAATTTATGAGGCAGCGTGGCGTAATGGTTAGGACTGTGAACTCATAGCCCTCAGGACGTGAGTTCGATTCTCGTAAATGTAAATGTTTTTTTTATTGAAATCAATGAAAATAAATGTTACTTTAAAACCTGGTTGTAAATATTTAAAATCACGTTTTCCTGCTTTTAAATTTAAAACATGCTTATAGAAAAAAAGCATCTTTTCTGACGAGATTCGAACCCATGTCCTGAGGGCTATGAGTTCACAGTCCTAACCATTACGCCACGCTGCCTCATAAATTCGATTTTTTTATTATTCCTTTTGTTCACTGTGTCTTCAGTATTTTGTGTCAATATCGCAGGGTAATCATTTTTTAAAATTTTCTCATAACTTAATGCAAGTTTTTCTTTTTTTTATGGGGTCAGTCTGTATCTGCGATTTTGGGTAAAAACTAAGTCTTAACTTTATTTTGCGACTATGAATATGGGCCAAGGTGATTTCTAACTTAATAGTGATTTTTCTTTCTAAAAAACATAAAGAGCAGTAATTTTCAACTCTAAATTTAATAAAACTCGTGTTTCAAATCAATTGTGTATTGGTGCATATTAGCATTTGTTTTTACTTTGCATATACATACTTACATACATATATAGCCTTGGCGCTCTTTGAAGTGACAATTTATTAAATTACTTTTTGGTTTATGTACCAACTTAATATTGTTTGTCAACTACATTACCATATTTTTTAGTATTGCCGAACCTTTTGGGAAATAACCTAATTTGGGAATTTTGAACATCTTTGTTAATTACACTGTGCGACAGCCAAAATCGGCGGGGGTTCTGAGTACCGGGAAAAGTTATATTGGTCCAAAAAAAGTTATACGTGTCCCGGCGTTTCGCTGTATCACGTCTTGGAATCGAAATATATCGATTTGAAGTTAGTATGTATCATATGGGGAATTTGTCACGTTTGGGGCTCTTTTGTTTGACATAACTCGAGAACGACTAGTCCGATTTTGCGGCAACAAACTTAAAACTATTAAAAATTATAATTGCTTTAACCTATTAATATACTGTTTCTCTACATAATCAACAGTTTTGCAGTTATTAGTAAATTTATGAAGAACAAACATAATTTTTTGCCTAAAAAATTAAAATTTTAAAAATCATGAAAAATCTAAACCGGGAAAAAGTGTTAAGACTTATTGCTTTCACGTAAAGTAACATAACCTATGAAGAAAATGAGACATGGATCATAAAATTCTATGAACGCGTTTTGCTTTTATTCACAATTAAGTGAAGGCTTTGCCAATATCATGTGGTCCATTTTTTCTTCCCGAACCAGGTTTCCTATCGATGGTCAAATTCTCCTGAAACTGTTTAATAACATTGGAAACAGTTTGACGGCAGAGCTTCAATTCTTTGGCCAATTTTTTGAAAATTGTTAATAATTTTAAGACGTACTTCTTTTTCTTCACTCATTTTGATCAAACTCAAAACAAAACAACATGTTTGTCATTAAAAATAATAACTGACATATTTTTCAAAGATAACTTAATCAAAGAAATTTTTAAATTTTGCACCCAAAAAAAATTATTAGGTAAAACGTATGTTAAGATTTTTCAATCTCACTCCTTATACAAGCTTGTTCGCCAAACGCGAAAAGGCTTTTTAGAAATTTCAAAAGAACTGGAAGTATTACAAAAAAAAACTTGCCGAGTATGAAGACTTTTTTAAATCGTTTAAGTATATTGACGAATCGTATGTTTCACCAAAACGCAAGCAGCTTATGCACCTTCGTAGCCATAAACAACTATCACTAATTCTTCCTCCAAATGACGCTCAGTCATCTTTCCGTTCAGTTTCTTTGCAACCGGTTTCCCCTAATTTAATAAACATGCTCAGTCCTCTTCAAACTAACAGTAACCCAGTAAACGACATTATCACTACTGCAGGATCATCGGATCCCAAAAATAATGTTACTGAAGTTACGCAAGATACGGAGGTTGCTAAAACAACATCCAATACTGTGGTTCCATTAACCTCTTATGCTGATACTATTGCTTCTCCCACTAATAACTCGAAAAATAGCTCATAAAATAGCTCGAAAAATAGTTCATATAAACTCAAAGTTAAAGTCGCGTAATTTAAAAATAACTTTATCTAAGTTTAACTTTTCATATAAGAGGCATACTTCTTCTTTCAAAATAACTTTGCCGTCGGAAGTTTTTGAAAATGTTGTTAATCCTTCTTTCTGGCCAACTAATTCTGTAATTCATGAATTCGTTCCCAGATCCCGACTTAATGTTCCCACTTTAGCGACTCTTCCTTGCAGTAACACAAATCAAAAAAACTGAATTTTTTTTAAACAGTTCAGCATTCTTTATCAGAACGTTCGCGGCCTAAATACGAAAATGAGTGACCTTTTTTTAAAAAGTCATGACATAGAACATCATTTGCTTTGTTTTACAGAAACCTGGTTAAAACCATGTGTATCTAATTGTGAAATACTTGCAACCAATTTTAGTATTTATCGCAAAGACAGGTTGTCAATTCCTGCTGTTACTAGTAAAGGCGGTGGGGTATTGATTGCTGTCCGTTCTTCGCTTTTCTCTCAAGAAATTATTGTCCCTGAGGCAAAAAATATTGAATTCTGCTATATTTTCGTCAAATTCGAACTTCTTACTCTTTACGTTACATGTTCCTACATACCACCACAATCTGGCACTGAAATTTATAATGTTCATTCGCTGGTAATAAATAAGATTTATGCAAACTTAAAATCTGGTGAAAGTCTTCTTGTGGCAGGTGACTTTAACTTGCCAAACGTTTCCTGGAGTTCAAGTGCTCAAGATCCTACAAAGTTGCTTGCTGCATCAGGAAATTTGTTACATACTGAGTTTTTAAATGCATTATCTTCGCAAGGACTTTCCCAAATAAACTATATTCTGAATCATAACTCTCGTATTCTCGATCTTGTCTTTTTCGATGATACCGACATCATACAGCTATCAAGATCTGAACCTCTTTGTGTACCTGAAGATTTGCATCATCCTACTCTAGAAATTGTACCGATTCATAAGACTAAAAAATGTGTATCCATAATTCGAAAATCTTTTAACTTTAAAAGAACAAATTAAACCATACTTAATGGTCTTCTTTCAAAAGCTAACTGGGATTCTATAATTCAACACCGCAAAGATCATTTGACTTCAATTGATCTTGATAAATCAGTATTTGCTCTTAATCAATTTATTCATGACTGTTTTAAATTTTCTGTGGCTTTGCGCTCTAGCAAAATTATATATGGTCCAATCTGGTTTACGCCTGAAATTAATAGACTAAGAAGTCTTAAATCTAATTTTTATAAGAAATATAAGACTTCATCTAATATAACTGATTATATTAACTATATCTCCAGCACGATCTGGACAGTGTCCATAGATGGCTTTGAAATTAACTGTATGCAGCTAAACTTAAAGAAATGTGTTCATACATATGTCCTTCTCTAGGAAACAGCGATTGTGTTGTTCTTATATCATTGGTAACCATAATCTTAAATGCCTTGACTTATTTGAAGATTTAGGTGTAATGATGGATATTAAACTCAAGTTCAATATTCACATTGACCGAGTTATTAACAAGGCTAATTGTGTTCTTGGCTTCATCAAACGGTGGTCTAAAGAGTTTCGTGATCCTTATATCACTAAAACTCTATTCACATCATTGGTGAGACCTATTCTAGAATATGCATCCATTGTTTGGTGTCCTCAATACCAGTGTTACATAGATTCAATGGAATCTGTACAAAAACAATTCCTGATATTTTGTCTACGCAATCTATCTTGGAATCGAAATGTTCACTTACCTTCACATGAACAAAGGCTAAGACTAATTGATTTGCCGTCGCTTAAAAACCGCAGAACTTTGTTGAATGTTTCCTTCATTATTAAACTTCTTAATGGGGAAATTGCCAGTGCATGGTTATTGAGTAAAGTAAATCTAAATGTACCTCAACGTCCAATGAGACGATTCGATTTGCTACACTTGGATACTTGCAAAGACAATTACTTGTTACACGAACCGTTTCGCTGTGCTTGTAATAATTTTAACAAAGTTTACGAGGTTATAAATTTCAATAAATCGCATAAAATGATAAAACATAATATTTTACGTTTTTTGGATAATGTGCATTTATAACTTTTCTTCTTTAACTGATCATTATTATTTTATTTCTGATCTTTACAGTTTAAATTCTTGAGGTTGAAGTTTGATCAGAATCATTCTGATGGACCGCAACCTTAGTGTGCTCTTCCTGCAACACTTAAAATGATCATGCAGTAAGACATCTTCCCGTCCGAACATGATCACAGCTTCTGCTGGATCGTACATGTAGCTTTGATTTATCACTGCTGCTGGTAGGCATCTACCCGACCGGATGAGGGCAGCCACTAGCGCAGTAGCTATCGCTTCATGTTTCAGCACCTACATTTTTATTCTTCGTTGCTGCTGGTAGGCATCTACCCGACCGGATGTGGCAAGCCACTAGCACAATAAGAAAATTATTTTTGCTGTTCACTGCTGCTGGTAGGCATCTTCCCGACCGGATTTGGTCAGCCACTAGCGCAATATGAACACTATTTTTGCCTTTCACTGCTGCTGGTAGGCATCTTCCCGACTGGATTTTGTCAGCCACTAGCGCGGATAAGCTAAAGGCGTTCATGATTAGCTTAAGTATTTTGATTTTTATTCTTAGTTTTACCTAATTTTATGACTTAAATCATTTAATATTGTATTTATGAGAACTTTAAGTTCAGTAAATGAATTACGTAAATAAAATAAAAAAATAAAATAAACTCATTGGTAACAGTTAAGCAGAGGAAAATCCGCTTGCAATTCGCTAACACGCATGCCGGTTGAACGCTTATTATTTTATTTTTGTACAGAGCTTCTTGTTCAGTACTTTTAGTGCAAAAAAACAAAAAAAATTACAAGCGCAAAATGCATTATAATGGGCATCGAGCTGCTTATACTAGTTTCAATGACCGCTACTTCATATCATCAGTAAGCTTTTTTAGCCGAAGTATAGTAGTCTGCAAGCCTACTATGTTCTATTTCTTGCGTTGATCAGTTAAGAATCACAGCAAAAACAAAACAAAACTTTACATTTTAATGCAATTGCTTTTGTAATCTCTTTGATATCACACATTTCTTGACGAGCGCTTCGTTGTCCGCTTTTCTGGTGATCCGAACGAAGTTGCAAGTGCTACATGTAAATATCGGCGAGCTCACCGAGGGTAATTTTTCTATTTGTGTTTTTGGAACAAAATTTCATAATAATATTTTTGTACAGAGATTCTTGTTCAGTACTTTTAGTGCAAAAAACAACAAAAAAACAAGTTAAGGTGTTATCTTCGGCCAGGCCGAAACTCATATACCCTACACTGCACTGAAATAACCTTTTAAATAAATGTTGAAAAGACAAGAGGTTGAGTAAGTCGAAAAAAATGTGAAATGTTAGAAAGATTGGCAGAGGTTGGAAAATGTCGAAAATATATGCAAAATGTTGAAAAAAGTTGAGAGAGGTTGAAAAACTCTAAAAAAGTTGAAAAAGGTTGAAAAATTTTTAAACAATTCAAAGTTGATGAAAAAGTCGAAAAAATAAAGAAACTTATGAAGGAAGTTGAAAGCGGTTGAAAATGTCGAACAAATACATATAGGATATATTGGAAAAAGTTGAAAGGTTGAAAAAGTCGAAAGAATGTAGAAAATGTTGGAAAAAATCGAATAGAAATGAAAATTTTGAAATATGCCACACCCACTTCTCCAGTTCCGCCCACTTTTGGTACAATAAATTATATTCGCGATCGACATCCTTTTATTAAATTTTAGATCAATAGCTTGTATAGTTTGCGATATATGCTGCAACAAAAATTCAAAATTTAGGGCGGTGGCACACCCACTGGTACAATCCAGCCCGGTTTTGATCCAGAAATAGCTTTCCATAATCAAACCCCTAACACCAAATTTTAGTATGATTGCTCACATATTTCGATAAATATGCCACTTACCGTATTTTATTTGTATGGGAGGTGCCACGCCTACTGATGCTATTTCAGCCACTTTTGATTCAGATATGCCCTATAGCGACAGAAATACATACATAAAGTTTCATACCAATTGCTGCAATAGTTCCCTTAAAACAGCGCTAACAAATTTATGTTAATATGGGAGGTGCCACGCCCACTGATGCAATCCTGTTAAAATTAATTTATTTTTAAAGCTTATAATAACTGACATCTATACCCGAAATTTTATGAAGATAACTCTCATAGCACACTATCTATAACAATAAACTTTTTTGCTTATATGGGAGGTGCCACGCCCACAGGTACTATTGGACCAAATTTTTGTAGCAAGAGACCTTATAGCAAGTATATCTGCCTCATTAAATTTTATAACGATTACGTTGTTAGTTCTTTAAATATAACGTTTATAAATATTGTGGGCTGTGCCACGCCCTTCAACGAGTTTTTTTCGGTCCAGTAGCTGAGCTTGTATTGATGACTGCTTTCAGCGCCATCATCTCCAAAATTTTTATGGAAATCGTTTGTGCGAATTTTGAGATATACGAAATCAAAAATTTTTAACAGTTGAAAAGTGCCACGCCCACTTTTTCGATTCCGCCCACTTTTATCACAATTCAAGATATATTTTATATGTATCCGTTTACCAAATTTAATCGCAATATCTTGAACGGCTTACAAGATATGGTAGTATTAATGATAAAATTTAGGGCTGTGCCACGCCCCTGTATGACCCTTTGGAAACTTGAAACCCAGCCTAATCCTAATTTGGTTCACATGTGCACCAAATCACCAAGTTTCATAAAAATCGCTGAAACTTTTTTCAAAATTGGCCGGGGTAAATATACATAGAGTATGGGCGGTAGGCGTGTCTGTCAACCGATTTTGCCCATTTTCAATAGAAAGATGCCTGCAAGAAGATGTAACCTGTGTGTGATAGTTTCATTCAATTAGCTTTCTTGGTTTTCCCGTAAAACTGATTTCAACAGACACCCAGACAGACAGACAGACGGACATCGCTAAATCGACTCAGGTGGTGAAGCTGATCAAGAATATATATACTTTTCCATACCTGCCACGCCCCCTTCGATGTGTTACAAACGGAGAGACAAAGTGAATATACCCACGGTGTAGGGTATAATTACAAGCGCAAAATGCATTAAAATGGGCAACGAGCTGCTTATACTAGTTTCAATGACCGCTACGTCATATCATCAGTAAGCTTTGTTAGCCGAAGTATAGTAGTCTGCCAGCCTACTATGTTCTATTTCTTGCGTTGATCAGTTAAGAATCACAGCAAAAAACAAAAAAAAACTTCTACATTTTAATGCGATTGCTTTTGTTATCTCTTTGATATCACACATTTCTTGACGAGCGCTTTATTGTCCGCTTTTCTGGCGATCCAAACATGATTGCAGACTACTATACTTCGGCTAACAAAGCTTACTGATGATATGACGTAGCGGTCATTGAAACTAGCATAAGCAGCTCGTTGCCCATTTTAATGCATTTTGCGCTTGTAATTTTTTTGTTGTTTTTGCACTAAAAGTACTGAACAAGAAGCTCTGTACAAAAATATTATGAAATTTTGTTCCAAAAACACCAATAGAAAACTTATTATTATATTTTATTTTTTTTTCTTAATAATAATAATTTAGTCTATGAACATAATTATTCTTACAGACTAGAATAAAATAAAATACATCAATTAAAAAAAAAAATAATTTATTATTTCGTGGGGTCAACACGCACAAGTTTTCCGCGCTCTTGTAATTTTGATTAATTTTTATTTTTTGATACATATAATAATTTTAAATAATAGGTAAATATGCCGTGCATTTGTAAGCGTAAGTTCGATCGCGATCATGATAAAATTAAGTGCGTCGGATGCAATGAATTCTATCATTGTAGCTGCATGAAGCTAGAGAAATCCGATATAGATTACATGCAAAAAAACAATAAAAAATTTGTTTGTAATGCTTGCAGCACAAAGCGACGATCTTCCCTTCACTCTCCTCCGTTGCCATCACCAACAGCAGCCCCAGTAAACACAGCAAAATCAAGTTCCGCTAAAAATATTAGAGAGGATCTGTACTCATCTTCATCAGCGTCAACTAGTTTCAAAGGTCAGCTGAATCAAGGTGCGCAGGTCCAAAAAATCATAAGCCATACTGAAGAGAGCGTCTCAGTTGAACAGACACAGCTTGACAACAACAACATAAACTTATTGAGTTCGGTGAGTTCTAAAGCTAGTGAGTCATTTGTGACTTTGGATCTTGTATACAGAGAAATATTAACTCTTAAGAGCTTAAATGCTAATGCGCTGTCTATTATTTAGGCTTTACAAGAAGAGAAACAGACTTTAATGAGTAAAGTAGATGAACTACAAAAATAAATCATTTACTCAAAACAAAACAGAAGTGAAAAATGCGTGGAAATTGTTGGTATACCAAATGTAAACAACAGCAAAGTTATTACTTCAGCAATAAAAGTTTTCTCGGAGGGTTTAAACTCAACTGTGACAGAAGCTGACATAGATGATTGCTATGTAAAAAACATTAAAACCAGGGATGATACAGAAACTAACTCATCGAAAGCAATTTTATGTGTTAGGTTTGTTTCACTTTATAAAAAGGAAACCATTATGAAAGCAAAATATGCTAACAATAATAAGTTATGCGCAGGATTGTTTGGTGGTGAGACCAGGCAAAAAATTTATATAAATGATAGTTTATCAACTTTAAATAGAAATCTTCTAAAGGCTGCTAGGAAATTTAAAAAAGAAAAAACTTTAAATTTGTTTGGGCTAAGAATGGAAAAGTTCTAATACGTAAGAAGGAAGGCGATAATGTAATCATTATAAATTCTATGGCGGACCTGAATACAATTAATTAGTTTGGATTTGTTTAAATAACGTTTTTTAATGTCAATTTTAGATGATTGTAATGCAGATCCTCTAGATTTAGATTTACAAAAATTGAATTGCAAAAATGTTAATTTCCAAAATATTGCATTTAACCCAAACCACTCTAACTCTAATAGCTTTTATATCATTTTTCAGAATATAAGAACCATGCGTAAGAACTTTGATAATTTTTTGTTACACCTTGAATCATTTCTAACAAAGCCAGATTTTATTTTTCTAACAGAAATATGGATCTACGACCATGAACAATCTCTTTTCAATATTCCAGGCTATACTTTATATGCCAATTGCAATAATCACTATGCTGCTGGTGGCGTAGCAGCTTTTGTTGCTTCTGACATTGATTGTGAATTTTTGAGATTTAACTTACGGAGTTCAGATGTGATAAGGATTAAGTGTTTGTTGGTGGATGACCAAAACTTTACTTTTATTTGTATTTACAGATTACATGATGGTACTTTGTAAGACATTTTTTTAGGTGAATTAAATGCATTATTAGAAAATGATAGGTCCGAAAATCTAATTTTATTAGGTGATATAAATGTAAACATACTAGAACAATCTGTGTCTACAGATAACTACTTATTCTTGCTTTCTTCTTATGGTCTTGAATCGTGTGTTAACGAACCAACTCGGATCACTAGCCTTACCGAAACTTGTATTGACCATATTTTTGTACGGTTAAATCGTAAGAATCCTATATCAATCAGTTGCTCTGTCTGTAATCTTTACTTATCGGATCATTGTTTAACTTGCTTAAGTTTCGAAAACATTTCAAAAAGAAAAAGTGCAAATTCGCCTGTTGACTCAGCTAAAACAGTGATAAATTTTGAGCAGCTAAATTACTTACTTTAATGTGAGACTTGGGATAGTCTTTACAGTGAAACAAATCCTTCAACAGCATTCAGTTGCTTTATTGACAAACTGATGTTATATGTATATCAATCAATGCACAAAACACATAAAATTTAATTCTTCCAATATCAATAGAAAATTAAAGCAGTGGATGACTTCGGAATTACTTGATAAAATTAAGGAAAAAAATAAGTTATACAGAAAATGTAAAAAGTATCCTCTGAATTCAATCTTAAAGGATTGCTACAAAAACATTTCAAAAAAAATCTCTGATGAAGTTTCAAAGTGTAAAAATGATTTTTATTTAAATCAATTTACTAATATAAAAGGGGATGTTAGAAAAGAATGGCAACTGGTAAACAGAATTTTGAATAAATCTAATAGGAAGGATCCGATTCAAAACTTAAATGTCAATGGTACGGTCTACAGTTCTCAATGTGATATAGCTAATCTTTTCAATGAATATTTCTCTAGTATAGGTAGAGACTAGAGGTGGAAAACTATCGATGGTACTATCGATAGTATCGATAGTATGAGACTATCGTAAACATCGATAGTCGCCCAAAACTATCGATAGTCCCAATTAATTGTTTTTTTATTATTTTTCTTACTTTTCTTGTGTTGGCAGCACTGCATATGTGTCAAATATCAGCGCGCCTTTTTTATGACAATGAAAGAATATATGTATGAATATGAAGTACAACATATTAAAAGAAATTACAAGTGTGAAGATGGAGAAGTTTCTGCAAAGTACTGCACCAAAAAACAACAGTGGTAATTAAATTCATTCAGTTAGGTTATTTTTATTCTTCAAAACTTTTTTATTGATAGACATTGATGCACTAAGTGTTTGCTCTTGTTCCACCGACGAAGGACAGGCAGTTGCTTTTCCAGTCGGCAACAAAAGAGTTAATGGATTGTCGTCGGTATGTAAAGTTTACCTTAAGTAGTATTATTTAATTATAATAACAAAACTATATTCTAGGTCTGGAAATATTTTAAAAGGTCAGCGGACAAGCGAATGGCCAAGTGTTTGAACTGCAACAAAAAGTATAGAACAAGTGGCAACACGTCAAACTTGCGGGACCACTTGAATAGGATGCACCCAAACCTCCAAAGAATAGAAGAAGTTGCATCGTCATCAAGCGGCACCAGTAGCTCGAGATCATCTGTTAGGTCATATTTTCAAAGAGCGATTGAATATGACTCAACTTCATTGCGCAAAAAAGATATTGATGTCGCTATTGCCAAATTAGTTGCTGTTGACTTGCAACCATTTAGTATATGCCACGATGAAGGATTTAAAAATCTGGTTAAGGTACTAGATCCGCGTTATGTGATTCCTTCTAAAACAACATTAAGAAATGTGCATGTTTCTGGCATGTATGAAATATATAAAAAAAAACTACACAATTTGCTGGATAATATTGAACATGTGGCAATTACAAGTGACTGCTGGACATCAGCGGCCAATGACGCGTACTTAACAGTGACTTGTAATTTTATTGACCGTGAATACGTGCTACGCAATGTTGTGTTATCAACGAAACCGTTGAACGATTTGTCAAATCATTGTGCATTAAATATTTCAGAGTCTATGCGTGATATATTTGAAGAATGGCGCATCTTCAATAAAATTGTATGCATTGTGACAGATAATGCGTCTTCCATGGTTAAAGCGTGTGATTTATTAGGCAAAGATCACATGCCATGCTTTGCTCATCGAATAAATTTATTGGTGCAGGATAGCTTGAAGCTTGATGTAAATCAGCCCAACATACCTCTTATTTCGAAATGCAAATCCATAGTCCAATTTTTTTAAAAAAGCACAATTGCAAATGAACAATATAAAAAAGCTCAACGAACAGAAGCACCACTCAAATTAGTTCAAGACGTTGTAACACGATGGAATAGTACGTACTTAATGTTAAAACGCATTTTGGAAACTAAGGATGCTACAGCCAGCGCCTTGCTATCCATTAGAAGAGCACCACAACCGCTTACCGCTGAAGATGTGAATACCTTATCAGAGGTCGTCAAGCTACTAGGTATTTTTCACAATGCAACTGAGCAAATTTGCAGCAGTTCGGTTACAATTTCATCAATAATTCCAATTGTCAACGGCATCTACAGAATGCTTGAGGGGATTAAGTCCAAATTAGTTACGTTTAAAACCTTGAAAATTTATGATTCACACTTTTATCCTTAATTTATTATTTACTTAGAAAGCCCTGACGCTCTATTACTATGCAAAAAGCTGAACGACGGAGTCACCAAACGCCGTTTGCCCTTCGAAGAAATGAGTGTTGCTTGCATTGGATCACTTTTAGATCCCCGGTTCAAGAAAGATGCGTTTATGACAACATCAATCGCAAATAAGGTTGTACTAAGTTTAGAGTCGGAAATGATGATATATTACAATTATGACAATGCTGGAAACATACCAATACAAGAACAAACAGTTTGTGAAAATATAAACCCACTTTTTTCATTTCTGGAAGAAAAAAAGCAGGAAAAGCAAAAATCAAAAAAAAGTGATATTGTCACTTTGGTAAGAGAATATATAGAATGGCAAAACATTTCGCAACAGGCTGATCCTTTGGATTTTTGGAAGGTTGTTTTTTAATTAACAAATTTATATCGTCATATATTTAATAATGAACTTTTGTTTAAAATTACAGCTAATTGAAAATAACTTTTCACCCATGAAAAAAGCTGCATTGAAATATTTGTGTGCGCCAGCTTCTTCGGTTGAATCAGAAAGAATTTTCAGTAAAGCTGGGATTATTGTTTCTGATAGACGAAGTAGACTAAAGCCCAAAAATGTTGACATGTTGATTTTTTTAAATAAAAATCATTGGCAGTTTTCATGTACATATGTATTGTACTGTGTTGATATCAATAAATACAATTGAATTTAGTTGCCTAAAATGCATTTATATTATTTCATTTTTTTTATCATTATTTATGAACGTTTATGTTTAATTTCATAATTATAAAAGGATTTATCAAAAATTTCAAACTATCGCATACTATCGATAGTGCTGACTATCGATAGTTTTCCACCTCTAGTAGAGACGTGGTCTCTGAAAACGGTCTTGCTGTTTCCGCATGCTATTGTATAGAAAATGATAGCATTGTTCCAAATAGTTTCTACTTTGAACCTGTCTCATCTTTAGAGATTTTCAAAATTAAGTCTTTTAAAAATACTAAGAAGAGAGAAGCTTAAATAGTTTTGCACTAAAGAAAATAGCATATAATATTTCGGATGTTATTTGTCACTTGTGTAACGCAAGTATTAACACTGGAATTTTTCCTGACGATTTGAAAATAGTCGAAGTAATTCCTCTTTTTAAGAAAGGTAATAAAAACTTACTGAATAACTTAGAGAAGGTGATGAAATCGAGAATGTTAAATTTTTTGAATAAGTTTAATTTTTTCAGTGATTGCCAATTTGGCTTCCGAGCAGGACTGTCAACAGAAGATGCTCTGCTTAAGCTCTGTTCTAACATACTAGCTTAAATTGTAAAAATATTGCAGCTGCTCTTTTCGTTGATATATCAAAGGCGTTTGATACAGTCGATCATGAAATCCTATTGAACAAATTGTTTAAATGCGGTTTTCGAGGCACTGTTCATAATTGGTTTTCTTCATACCTATCAAACAGAGTCCAAAGGGTAAAATTTGGAAATATCCATAGCAATTATTGTTATATTAACATTGGACTTCCACAATGCTCAGTCTTGGGTCCGGTTCTATTTTTAATTTACATAAATTCACTTTTTTCTCAAAAGTTTCTGAGTAAAAGAATTATATTTGCTGACGATATGGCATGCACATATTCTTCCGAATCTTATTTTGAAACTGCAGTTCAAATAAATCATGATCTTGAAGTCTTAAGACACTGGTTTTCAACTCATAAACTAGTTGTGAGCGATAAAACAAAAATTATGTTTTTTAATGTGACAGGAAAACAAATTCTACATTTTATATTTCACGGTGTCAACTGTGGTAAATGCAGTATTAGTAACAGTACATGTAATTCGTCTAATCTTTTGGACACCTACTTCCCTTCAACACAATGTTCGCCCAATTGTTTCTCCATTGAATGTGTTAAAACTTTTAAATATCTTGGTTTGCTAATAGACTGCAAAATGAATTGGCTATCACATTCTACGGCATTAAAAAAATATTTATTGACAGCAACAAGACAAATGTACCATCTTAAATCTTTTTGCTCAACCAAATAACTTAAATGCATTTATTTCGGTATTTTTCATTCGAAGTTACAATATGGCGTAACATGTTGGGGTGGTACACATGTAAATAAGCTAATTCCATTACTAAATGTTCAAAAACACGCGGTTCGGATAAAGTGCAAAAAAAATCGTCGTGAAAATAGTTTACCACTGTTCAAAGAATTGCGTATACTGCCATTGAAACATTTATACTGTTTCAAAGTCTTGAAAATGTTTTTTATAAAATTTGGTTACCTACTAACTAGATATCATTCAAATTATAATTTAAGGATAAACAATCAAAGTCTTGCTGCGGTTCCGTGACATAATCTGCAACACTTTTTCAATTTGTATACTTCTGTGGCTCCTAGATTATTTAATCGACTTCCTAATTATATTATATGCCTTAGAAATGAAATTGTTTTTGGTAGAGAGGTGAAATCTTGGCTTTTTGAGTTAACGTATGAAAGTGTTAATATACTCACAAATGTTGTTATCTAGATGATTACATGGATTTTACATCTAGGTTATAAAATTTTCAAAAATTCAAAAAGATTCAAAAAGTTCAGAAAGAAAATTATTTTAAATTTTTTAACATGTTAACCCTTTAGCAATAACTCTTCTCGATGAAACAGACGAAATTAGAAGACTGAAAAGATTGCATGTTCTTGATCTCCCTTTTAGGCAATAATTACAGGCAGTATTAAGAAATATTTTTATATTTAAAAAAAAATACGTATAAGTCAATTCAATGTATATAATTTGCATTGATTTCGTTGGAGATCGATAAATTAAGTTAAGATGAATATTGTTATTATATTTGCTTATTATTCATAGAATAGATTGCAAATAAAATGATTTTATTAAAAAAAAAAAATTTTTTTATCAGCAAAATTAGATATTCTTATATGTTAATTTCATTATTGTTCTTAAAAAATTTTTTAAATTCGTTAATATACTTAATTTTTAAATTCATTATATATTAATTAATTTATATAAAAATTATTAATATCCTTAACTTAAAGACCCCATGTCATTGTGATATTTGTCATATGCAATGATGTACCGGTGAGCAAAAACCCAATTTGCTCAGCATTTATTTTGGGTTTATATCGGGTTTTTCTAAAATCGTTTTTGCTCAGTGCAAAAATGGACTTTTTCATTTTTTTAAGTCTTTTTTAGCGAAATATAACTGAACGAATTGGTCGCTCTATTGAACTTAAGAATTCTCAGATTTCTACCTACTATCAATGAAGCATCGATTTTACAGCGTCATTTTATATAGATGCACGCAATGTGCGTACAAAGTGTAACGGTATCATCATGGTATTATTTCCTAGGTATTATAAATGTCAAATGGAGTGGTCTGAATAACGAATTAGAGCAATCGGAGCTACCCCAGTAAAATTGATATTTGTGCAAAAATGTTATTCGATATTCCTTTTAAAATAATTACGGAAATTTTGTTTCGAGTTTGCACTTTTGTTCTCTCATCCTTCATCTTTCTTTGTCGTATGTTTAATTTTTACCAAATTGGAATCTATGGTACCGTTATCTTAAGGAAGCGCGTCAAATACTGCGTTTCATAGAAAATTGATATATGTGCAAATTGATTTATTTGAGTTTTGAATACTGCAGCGTCATTATCCATACAAATAAAGTGACAAAATTATTGAGGAGGTATATAGTCATTAATATAAAAATATAATTGTCATTTATATGTGGTGGCAAATATTTATTTTAGTTCAAGAAGCCTCTTGAAAAGGAACTAACTAACGAAGAGAAAGTTAGAAAAAAAACAATTCATTAAGCTGGAATAAAAATATGTGAAATTGCTGGTGCAACAAATCGCCATCGTAATACCATTACAAATTTTTTGAAAAACCCGAAGAAATATAGCGTAAATAATTGCAAAGGTGCTATATCCAAGGTAGATGAACGTACCAATCGACACATACGGACTCTATCCACGAGCGAAGTGATGAGCTGCGCAGATATTAAGGCAGAACTAGGTCTTTCAATTACCAGACAACTCATACAACAAATTGGAAGAAAGAAGTTAGATCTTTAGTATCAATCGAAAGTGCCCAAACCAAGCCTAAAAAACATCACAAAAATGGGCGCATGACCTTTTACGAACAATACAAGTTTTGGGATGATGAGTTCAAAACTGTGATATTTATTGATAGAAAAAAGTTCAACATAGACGGCCCAGACGAACATCATAAATATTGGAGCGATATGTGCCATTTTTGGTAGACCTGCTACAGGCGCAATTATGCTGGTGGATCTCTGATGGCTTGGGCTGGTTTTGGTGCTAGAGGAAAGTCACCAATTTATTTTATGCCCCGTCGTATTAATGCAGAAAAGTATGTAAAATTGCTGGATAGTAAACTTATACCATTTGCAGAAGAGTTCCATGGCGACAGTTAGACATTTCAGCGAGATAACGCTCCAATACACGTTGCCCGGCATATGATGGCGATTTTTAAGTCTAGAAATATTTCGTTGTTGCAGTGGTCGGCTTTAACAGCCAGATTATGTAAAACGCGGTGACACTTCGCGTGCGCGACACTTTTAGTCACCTTGCGTCACAAATTGGAATTATATAATTATTTACGTCATGGCGTTCGTCCAGTTATTTTGTCACTAGAGTTGTCAGCTTTAAACGTAAAACTTTACGTTGTCATGATGCCACCTTTTTTTGGTGCAAAATGTAAAAGATTTGCATGACATAGAATCTTGTATTCCTCCAATGAAGACCATTTCTTAGTGTGTAAAAATGATCAAGTATGTGGTTTTTCTAATTAATTGCTAAAAGTTTTAATGCAATAATGTGCCTAGAAAAGTCGATGTTAGACAAACTAAACTACAAAACACAATTTACCACATAATATCCTTGACCAAAATCCAAGAGCTCACATTTGGAGAGTAGTCTTCATTCATTTGCATATACAGCTTTACAAAATAGACACTCTACTAGTTTTTGGGACCATGCATTAATTTTGTAAACATTGATTTCTTACATTACACTTTGTTTTAGAAATAATGCACAATGTGGTAAGCGAAGGTGTAATGTAATAAACAAATTATCAAAATCACAGTAAAATTACACAAATATTTGTAAAACAATAGGTTAGGACTGTGAGCTCAAAAATAATAAGGATTTTTTTTTTTCAATTCAAAGAAAAGTTTAATTACTGAGTAAAGGAAAGGATCGCCCACTACTTTTGCTATGACATCGCTGTGTTTAAAATCATGTGTTATGTAATAAGTAAAAACCTGAAATAAATGAAAGCTTAGATTACTATCGATGACTAAAATCTTCTGGTGTGCAAACGCTAAATTGTGTGTGCGATACAATGAAATCTTACAAAAACAATTATATACTTTATAATTGAGATAGTATTGCTAAATAAGTAAAATCTGCAATTGCTAAAAAATGCGTCACTCCATAATTCGGCCGTATAACCACTCCATCGACTCTAATTTTCATTTTATTTAACAACAACTTGCGTTTCCGCATTCTTGAAATCTGACCTGAGAAGCCTTTTTTGCTTAAACTTGAGATTTTGGTATTAAAAATATGTTGAAGCAATACTGTTCTTAATTAAATAAAAAGTCGTTCCTACAGTAGTCGTATGTACATATGTTATTACAAATATTCTTCCAATTATCGAGTAGCAAATAGACTTTCAATTCAATTTTTCACTTTGATAGAAAAATTATGGCAAAAAACTACCTAAAATTACAAAAACTCCCAAATCTGGGAACTCTGACAAAATGACAATTCAAATAAGACTCGGTTAAAAAAATTATTATACTTTTAGCTAGCCAAAAAACAACAATGAGTTTGGCTGATCTCGTTAAACTGCGCATACTTAGCAGCACAAAATGCCTATGTTCGAACTAGGGTTGTAACGGAAGTCATCTATGCGGAGGCGGATGCGGAGTTCAGAAATTTATCTCCGCGGATGCGGAGTTTTAACGGAAGCGGAGCTGAAAAAACAATTTGAAAATATTTAAAATTTAGTATTAGTATTAAATGAACACTAGTAGCCATCCTAGATTTCCAGCTGAAGAAGCTATTTTTCAGAATTTATTAAGCAACCCTCAGTAGGAGATGTTACTCGTATTTTAATTCTTTTCAGGATCAATAAATACACTTTTGAAATACACGAACAATGTTTTTTTTAATTCATTTAAAATAATATATATGGGGCATTCAATGCCAAATCACCGAGGTTTTGGCCCGACCCTCTTCAATTTCGCTAATTTTTTGAAGTGTTTTAGTGCGTATTAAAAGCAACAAGCACACCAATTTCCAGTCTTTTATTCGAAACCGTTATTGAGTTATCGGTTTTTTAAATTTTAAAACAAAAAACGATAGACTGGTTATAAATATTGATATTAATAAAAAGTAGGATATCATTTTTTTCGTATTTGAATATAGTTTCTGAAAAAAAAAAAATAAAAAAAAATTAATCGCAGTAATAATCAGTTAGTTATTAACGTTTAAAGATTAAAATCGACATTTTCGAAAAGTGCGACCGACACCTTTGATTTTTCTTAAAAACTGTCTCAAAATTCTACTCTATATTACGCAACTTTTAAGCTGTAGTTCAAGGTGTGCTGACAATTTTTTTTAATTTTTTTTCGAATTTTATATTTGTTTTTTATGGTGGAATTATATATATCACTGGTTTAAACAAAAGAAGATATAGCTTCTCACATTTTTTATTAATGTATTTTGAGTCATAAATTCTAGAAATGCCCACCATTTTTTTCTCTTAAGAAAGGTTTTCGAGTTATTCCCCAAAAATCAGTTTTTTGAACTTTTTTCATTTATTTAGTCATATTTGCATAAATTTTTTTTAAGCTAAAAAAAAAATGTTGGAAAAATAAGGATTTTATGGGTAATTTCTGTTTAAAAAAAAATCAATATTTTGACTAAATTTTAGTTCATACGATACCCATGAATGTGACGAATATGTTGATAAAATTTCATAAGGATCGGCTCAGTAATTTTGGAGACAAGACTGCTAGCACCGTATGAAAAAAGTGAATTCGAGAAAAAGCGTTCAATATTAGTTTATTGAACCGGAGAGTGCACTCAAATAAAGTTGCAAAAATATGCTTAGAGAGCGATGTTTCAAAACGATGTTTTTGAAATGGACTACTTTCGAAATCTGTGTAAACGAAATTTATACTAGGTTGTACCCATAACCATACCTTACGAATCTAGCCCATCACAAAACAATAAAATGTAAATTAGCTTAAACACAGAATTTTCCACTTTGTAAGCTCTAATGTTGATTTTATAACTTCCGTTATAACTCCGATTTACCTCATAAAAATTTGCGGATGCGGAAGCGGAGGCACAATATCGAGCGGAAGTTCCGCACTTGCGGATGCGGAGCTCCGTTACAACCCTAGTTCGAACCCCAGTGGATGCAGAGCAGAATTTTTTTTTTTTGATTTCGCATAATAATGCTTGAACACCAAATTAATAAATATATCACAGTTTAATATTTATTAAAAAATTGAAAAAAATAATGAAAATCAAATTAGAAAAAGTCGACGCAAGCATAAAGGCAAGTGACGACTTTGACAATTGAAGTGCGTTTTTGTGCCTCTTCGCGCCTGTGCATAATACCAAAAAAACGTAAAGAACACGCTATTCGTCATTTTTTGACGATGATGTGAGTGAGTGAGCTTATATAATACGAAATTGGCTGCTGACGCGAAAATGTGACTCGTCGCGTTGCGTCGCTTTTTACATAATCTGGCTGTAAGTCCGGACTTAAATCTAAACTTAAACTGAAATTGTTGGTGCTACAAAGCAGTACGAATTTTTGAAACAGCTAAAATAAGCTATTGTTAAGGAGTGGTTGAATATAGGTTTGTCGGTTCTACAAAACTTGGTGAATTCAATGACCGATGGTTGTAGTTACTTGATAAAGAAAAGAGCAACACCATCTCATACTAAAATGACCTTAGATTAAATTTTTTTCGAAGATTGAAGTTAAACTTTCACTTAAAATTAGATTGCACAAATATCAATTTTCTATGAAATAAATTTATATTAATTTTTTTAATTTGTTTTAGTCGACTGAATGTTATTAATTAATTTGAAATTTTTAATCGAACTTTACAGTCAATTGCAGTAACCAATATTCTTGTGAAATTTCACAAATCGGTTAATGCTTTATAAGCAAACATGACAAAGACAACAAATGGAACAATTTAACCTGGTAATTGGTGACATATGTTTCGGTTAAATTGTTCCATTTGTTGTCTTTGTCGTGTTTGCTTATAAAGCATTAACCGATTTGTGAATTTTCACAAGAATATTGGTTACTGCAATTGACTGTAAAGTTCGATTAAAAATTTCAAATTAATTAATAACATTCAGTCGACTAAAACAAATTAAAATTTCTAAAACCGGAAGAATACGTCCAACAATTATTCAAAGAATAAGTGGCGGAAGCCCGAAATAATAAAGATACATCATATAGCAAGTCCTTAAACCGATGGTTTAACAAAGCTATGCAGCAAACGAGAAATGACAATAAAATTACAACAGATGGCGCAATCGCATAATATAAAATTTACACTTTGTACATGTCGTTTAGCACAACCTCCGTGGCTCAAGTGTTTGAGCGGCCGTCCACATATAATTCATGGAATAGTCGGGGGTTCGAATCACATTACAAATTAACCAAAACTGGTCTGATGAGGCTATGCATATACATATGAATATGTGTATATATGTGGTAATAGCCGAAACATATGTCACCAATTACCAGGTTAAATTGTTCCATTTGTTGTCTTTGTCATGTTTGTTTATAAAGCATTAACCGATTTGTGAAATTTCAGAAGAATATTGGTTACTGCAATTGACTGTAAAGTTCGATTAAAAATTTCAAATGAATTAATTTTTTTTAGATATTAAAATGTAATGAATTAAATATATCTATGTTTTGTTATGTTCTACTTACTAAAGCCTTTAAAAATAAAAATAATTTAAAGAAAAAAATCTTAGTGCTTAAATTAAATTTAAAAAAATATATTGCACAAATATCAATTTTACTGAGGTATTTAGTGAAAAGAAGAAGTTTGCTCTGAGAGAAAAACTATCAAACGCAAACACATTGCAAACACAGCCAATTCACTTAGCAGCAAGAAAGTTTGATCCAAACTCACAAGAATGCGTCTTGTCTGCAAATGAATCTATGGACGCATATGAATTTCTCTATGATAAAGCCATAAATATGGGACTGGAAGAATATGATGTAAGGGTGGAGTTCGGAAAATATCAAAGTCGTAAAGGACTTTGGGGACGCCTTTTCAAATGGAAAGCGACCGAAGAAATGAATTATGGTAGAAGACATATGCACCAGAAGGTAAGTTCAATCAAGTCCCTATTCCAATACTATTGGCGCCAACAACATAGTGGGTGTAGAAAGGTAATTTAGTAAATTTGAATGGATTCATTATAAGAAACGATATCAACTTACTACAGAGCGTGCTGGAAAACTCACATACATGTCTTTCTTACAACTACAAATTGTACAAAGAAATATGGGATGAACAAACAGATGATAATTTCAGCGGATAAGTTTCTTCTGAATAGTCAGACATTTCTGAAAATGCTTCCAGCCATAAATACATAATAAAATCGAAAAAACCCAATTTGCTCGTGAAAATGCTGTTTTTGCTGAGCAAAAACGTTGGGTTTTTGCTCCGAAAATGAAAAAACCCGATTTGGTACATCACTGGTCCTATGCAAGCTACATTCGTCACTAGTTTCTTGAAGACTACAGAATGTTGCATTATTATTTTAACTCAATACTAGTTAAGTTTTTTTGATGAATTTGTAAGTTCTTATGCTTGTATTGTTTGAAATAATAATAAAAAGATAATAATAATAATAATAAAGAATAGTACAGGCAAAATATTTCTTCTACTTTCTAAGGTTTTTAAACCAATCAATAGGCATCGGGCATTATATGGAGGAGAACTATTTTCAAAGTTTAACGAACGCAATGCAAACTAAATGGAAGTATGTTGTATGGAGCGACAAAGCGAAGATCAACCGCCTTAACCTAGATGGTGGAAGATACACTGGCGGTCATGAAAACCGCACCACCCCAAAAAATCATTAAGATACGATATTATTGAGATTTATGTTGAAAAAAATATTTTTTTATTAGTTATTTTTATTAAGCTAATATGATTACATAGTTTGAAAACAAATAACTATTTCTGAATATTACCTAGTTTTTTTTGACTAAAATCAATAATCTGGAAAATGTTTATGCTTTTACGAGTCCTTTGATTGTTTTTTTACAGAAACTGATAGTATCTTGTAATCTTCAATGTTGTATGTAAATACAAGTTAGGGAGCGTTCAAGTATTTGGTAACGCAATTTGTGGGGTCTTGTAAAACAATACGATGCGGTACAGGGGCGGGAGGAGGTGTCGAACAACGGGTGATTTGGAATTAGGTGTGTATATTGAAACGATTTCTAGGCTAGCAACAGCAATCAATTTTATATTTATTATATAAATAAATAACAGCGCGTTACTTTCAAAAATCTTTAAAAATTGTGTTACGTAATACTTGAACGCCCCCTTACAAAAAAAAAAAAAAAAAAAATAACAGCCATTATCCTTGATGGCATGGAATCAACCAAGACTTTGAGGTTATCGTCCTGTATCACATTATACCAAAGCTTACATAAAGCTAAAAGTGATTTTTTTATCTCGGGTTTCTGGCCAGTAACTTTGCCCTTCATTATCTGCCACAAGTACACGATGGAATTCAGGTCCGGCGAGTTTACAGGCTAGGTCAGACGCGAAATTCCGAGATCCGTGAATAGTATATAAAATATAAAAACATGATTTGTTTTTTTAATATCATGTTTATAATTTTAAAGTCTGTAAGAATCATAGAAAAAATGACATACACGATTTACCAATTTCGCACGGTGGCAAGGCGCGAAATCGTCCTTTATAAGTGATTTTTAAGCACTGGCTCCTAGTTCTCCCTTATAACTTGCCCATATTTTTCGAATTCAGAGTTTCTTCTAAATAGTGTAGAGGACCACAAACATCTGGCTCTAAGAAAAACATCTGGCTCTATGAAAATGTTACTGTTTTCACTATGCAGTTTTCTTTCTAACGTTCTACATCGGAACGACGCACCTACGGCAAATTATCAGCGCATAGCAAATGACATTTCGCCACAGCTCCAGATACTTTTTTTCTCCAGCTCTTCTTCAATATCCTTTTTTTCCAAAAAGGCACAATTGTGGAAGGTGTGATACACATTCTTTCCGAAATTTTACGATACGATACACCTTAGTCCGCTAGTCGCTTTTTATCACGTGACAACTGTTTATGTTTTAGACCCATTTCTGTACTTACTTTAAAAAACGACCTTCTGTTTTAAGCAAACGCGTAAAAATATCGTATTATCATTATCAATACACTTGCAATACTTCAATGCTGAAAGTCCCATTAATCGAAGTTTAAAAAAAAATACGGAATTGTTTTAATTTGTACATATAAAAACAGTTTGGCAAGTGGTGCGGTTTTCATGACCGTCAGTGTATGTCAAACGGGGTATACTTCCATTTAATGAGCGGCCAACCGGCAAGTGTTTTAGCGAATTGTACTGTCATGTTTGCAAAATATTTTTTAGTTTCTAATTAGTTGACTCAGTCAAATCTGAGGTTTAAGCAGAAAATCTCTTATAAAACTTTTTTTTGATTTCAATTATTTCGTTTGTGTTTTTGGAACAAAATTTCATAATATAATATTTTTGTATGAAGCTTATTGTTCAGTACTTTTAGTGCAAAACACCGCAAAAAAATTACAAGCGCAAAATGCATTAAAATGGGAAACGAGCTGTTTATACTAGTTTCAATGACCGCTACGTCATATCATCAGTAAGCTTTGTTAGCCGAAGTTTAGTAGTCTGCAAGCATACTATGTTCTATTTCTTGAGTTTATCAGTTAAGAATCACAGCAAAAAATATGACCATATGCGCCAAACTTCTATATTTTACATGCAATTGCTTTTGTAATCTCTTTAATATCACACATTTCTTGACGAGAAGCTTTTCTTGCAATACGAACGAATTTGCATGTAAATATCGGCGAGCCCACCGAGAATAATTTTTTAATTTTTGTTTTTATTTCATATTTCACCATTTATTCTCGACTAGCTTTCTACCGTTTGTCCATTCCTTTAGTTTTTCACAAGTCACATAATTTTTAGCACACGTAAGCTCATCAAATAGTTCGCTGTAATTAATTTTGATTCGGCTCCTCTTTCTGATATATATACAGCTGCGGTCAAAATAATAGCACCGCGTTGTCATTTATGAATTGAAAGAAAATATTTCGAACAAATTACCTTTTTTTTCTTCTAATATTTTAAAGTATAGTTACTTGATAAGTACACAAGATAAGCACATGACATTTTGTTCCCAAAAAATAACTGTACTTTTAAGGTTTGCTATTATATTGAGTAATTTGTAATTTCTAGCGGTCAAAATAATAGCACTGTTCAACTCTTTTACTTCTCAAGATTAGGTATTTACTCTTATTAAAAAAATTTGATCGTAACAAGTTCTAATATTTTTGTATAATACTCCAATGATTTTTTCGAGTTTTTGCATTTTAGTGGGCCGTGGAAAGCATTCTACGACAGAGCAAAGTAAAATTATTAAAAATTCCATTTCGCAATATAAGAATATAAGGGAATTTAAAATTTTATCGGATGTTCTGCGAAAATGGTTTCGAATACGATAAAATACACAGATTAGATTTTGACATGATTTGAAGATTAGGGCGTAGAAAAATAAGTTTTTATTGATATTAACAGATTTAATGCACCAAAATACCTGCGGACATGCATTAATTTTGAATTTTTATAATAAACTAGCGGACCCTCGCTTGCTTTGCTACGCGTGCGAAAATAATATTCTTATTGTCTAAAGAAAAAATTTGTCGACTGGCCGAACAGTTAAAATGCTTTTTTTTCCAAAAATTAAAAATTGTTTTATTACTATTTTAAAATGAGTTTAATGTAATGCTTTTCGGTAAATAATAATATTTTGTTTTTCCATCTGTTGCGCAATGCTGATGGTTTGCCTACTCGTGAGCATCCAACATAAAGCTGTCCGTGTGATTAAACTGGATACTCCAAGTTGATACCGCAGGTTTCCAAAGATTAACCTTGCGCCTTATTGATGGTGATCGCAAAGGCAAGACGATCAGGAAATTGAAGGCGAAAAAGGAAAATCGGTAGGAATCATAGGAATTTGGAGAATCAAAATCGCCTTTGTATTTTTCTTTCGAATTAGTTGCTTCGATGACATTGTTCATTAGTTTTTTCACGGCAAGTCTGGTGTCATTACAAAGTCGTGGTTGGTTTATATTGCGAAGCATAATAATTGGTGCACCAACTTTGAGTTGTTGTTTGTATGGTTACAGTCCTGGCAAATCAAGTGAATTCAAAAATGAATAAACGCAATTTGTCGTCCTATCTAACTACGAAAAGAAAATATAAATCGTCAACATACAGAAAGTTGCATACAACAATCGTTATACATTCGTCTCTCATACTTTTCCAAACACACAATTTTTACAAAGTGCAAAATGTTAACTTTGCATAGCAATTTAGAATCTTCTACGTAAAGAAAAATATCGAAATATTTGCTTTTCACATGTTTTGCTGTTTTCTAAACTATACTTGGAAAAAACTTACTTCAAATAAAGCAAATTCGCAACTGGAATGGAATAAATAGCGCGCAGCGAATCAACACAATGAATGAATGGCGTTTAATTTTCTCATATTGGTTGGTACCGCCTATTTCTTCATTGAAACTTACTTTAGACCGAATCTTTTATAAATGTATGTGTGTACCAAGTCCCAGTAGTCTGCGTCTAATAGTTGATGAGATGTGATGAATTTGATTTTTCTTTTACATGGGAGGGCGTGGAGTCGCCTATTTGTTTTTAAACTAAACTATGCTAAGAACTTCCGACGAACCATACGAAACATATGTACAAAATTTTATACATCTGCGTCAGGTGCTGAGGTACATGTAACGAATTTTACTTTTTTCACGTATGGGGGCGTGGTACCGCCTATTTTTTCATTAAAACTTATTCTAACCCGTATCTTTTATATACATATGTACCAAGTCCCATTCATCTGCGTTTAATATTTAGTTGATGAGATATGATGATTTGATTTTTCTCTTATATAAGGGGCGTGGTTTCGCCTTTTTGCTGCAAACAAAATTATGATAAGAACTTTCCATAAACCATAAGAAACATGTGATATGTACAAAATATTATTCATTATGTGCTGAGATATCACAAATTTCGTTTATTTTTCTCTTTTTTTTTGGGAGGCGTGGTACCGCCTATCTTTTCATTGAAGATTACTCAAGCTTCTATTTCTTATATATGTACCAAGTTCCATTCAAATGCGTCCAATAGTTAATGAGATATGATGAATTTGAATTTTCTCTTACATAGAGGGGCGTGGCTTCGCCTATTTCTTCCAAACTAAACTATGCTTAGAACTTTCCATAGGCCATGAGAAACTTATGTACATTTTATTCATCTGCGTCAAATAGGTGCTGAGTTATAACAAATTTTAGGTTTTTTTTCTTACGGGAGGCGTGGTAACGCCCATTTTTTTATTGAAAATTATTTAGCTTGTATATTTTATATATGTACCAAGTCTCATTCATCTACGTCTAATAGTTGATGAGATATGTATGATGTATTTAAATTTTCTCTTATATGGGGGGGCGTGGCATCGCCTATTTATTCCAAATTGTATTATGCTAAGAACTTTCCATAAACCATAAAAAACATATGTACAAAATTTTATTCATCTGCGTCAAATAGGTGCTGAGATATAACAAATTTTAGTTTTTTCTCTTACGGGAGGCGTGGTAACGCCCATTTTTTTATTGAAAATTTCTTAAGGTCGTATTTTTTATATATGTACCAAGTTTCATTCATATGCGTCCAATATTGAATGAGATATGATGAATTTAAACTTTCTCTTATATGGGGGGGCGTGGCATCGCCTTTTTTTTCCAAACCAAACTATGCCTATAACCTTCCGCAGACCAAAAGAAACATTTTGAAAAAAAAAAAATTATGAAAATCGGTCGAGCGGTTCGCGAGTTTTGGTGAAACAGACGAACGGCGTTCTATTTTTATATATATAGAGATAAGTTTTTGACCTTTTGGGGGTGCCGGGGGAAAAGTGGACAACTAAAACTCATTTCTATTGTAAGTTATAATTTTAGCACACCTATATAGTACGTAATATAAGTAAGGTCTACCTTCCGGGTTTTGATTTTTTTTGAGGGACTTCTTTTCAACGTATTTTAAAGTGTGATTTTGAGGTTATGTCAAAATCTAAGGATGATGGGCAAATTCTGACCCCGGATTCGTTTTTAGCACACCAAAATACATACCGTTTGTTACCTCAACTTTCAACTACAAGACTTTTTTTCCTGTGGTCCTGTGTAATTAATGCAATTATTATAAAAACTTTGACACAATCTTTAACGTCACTTAGGTTTTCAGTTCCTGATTTTTCCAACTCCGAAATTATTTTCTTGATCATGAAAGGTAAAAAAAATTTAATCTCTGCGTTGAGCGAAAATTTGGATTCAAATCTAAACTGACAAACTTAGAGTCACGGTAGTGAACCCACTTAATCATCATGACCACCACTAACACTTTCTTTAAGTTCCAATAATAAGGGAGCCAAATAAACTCCAATTTCACTTGATTCAAATTAAATTCCTCACAGCAAAACAAATCCACTCAAATTTAAATTTTATTTTTGATTTACCGAAATCAATAATAAACAAATTCATATCGATACGTCATACGTATAAGTTGGTAACTCGAACTATCAACTTTTAAAGGGACAGTGCTTACCAAAACTTGCGCATTGAACTCTATTTGGTGACAATTTTTTAAAGCTCTAGCTTAAAATTTGAGAGATTGTCAACTGTTTTAAGTGTTACAACTTCCGTGTAGTATATAGGTGCGGTCTCCATGCAAGAACTTGGGACCTTAAGTTAAAAATGTATTGCAAAAACTTTTTCTTGTGGTTTTTGTTGGTTTTTTCATTTACCAACTTATGCATGGGACACAAAAAACAATTTGTGTTGGTAACTACATGTACAAAGTTATAAGGTAATTTTACTTAATTTGTAAGCTATAAATACCAACTTATTGCCCAAAATATTTTACTCAAGTCACGTTGATAAATCGAAATACCAAACATTTATCTACAAAAAAAGTCTTTCAAAATGTTTGCACTTCAACATACAACTACAAATATAATAATGCCGCTGAAGACAAGTTGGTAACTTAAGCAACAACTCACATGCATTTGTTTTTCCAAATTATAAGTAATGTTTCGCCCACACGTCATTGACTAAGTGCATTCAAGGCAACTACCTCAACTGACTACACACAACAACAACATTATACCCAAAATGCACATTGCAAGAAAACACATTCATGCCGTATTTTCAAGGCTGAGAACATCGAAATTGAAGTTAATTCTCGTTGTGACTCTTTTTCGCTAATTGAATTTTACTCACTAAAAATTAGAATGCTGATGCAACCAAAATTTGGAATTGATTGGTGATCAGCGGGGAAATCTAAATGAAGGAGGAGTTACGGTAAAATAACGGAAAATATAGTGTTAAGAAATACCGGTTTATTTTGTATAAATAGTCAAGATTTAAAATAATAAAATCAGAATTTATTTAGAACTCAAAAAAGACGTCTCGCTTTATTTCTATTAAATTTTCAAACAAAAAAAGTACGGCTCTTTAACCGTACGTAGTGCGACTAAATAAACGAATACTACACTAATAGGACCAAATACCACACTACACAGTACAAAATCAGCTTTTTAATAGGGATTGCTAATTGATATCGATAACAACTTACATATCGATCAACAAAGGGTTGCCGTTAGTAGAAATAGATATATGTTGTAGATTAGTAAATATTAGATTTGCGTTGAACATGAAAGCAGAACAAAACGAACATTTGCGAAAAACAGAACATTTTTGTAATTTTCCACTAAAAAAAGTACGCAGAACAAGTGTCTTAAAAAAATAACTGTTCTGCTAAAAACAGAACGGATGGTCACCATAATTATGTATAAGTTTTCTGGTACTCATAGAAAAATAAATGAGAAAAACTACCAATAACACAACGAATGATTTTGTTTCCAAATAGTTGTCAACAGCTGTACGAGTATATTCACACCTTATTTGGAAAGCGGCTGCAGCGATTTTGATGAAACTTGAAAATTTGGTGCATATTTGAACAAAATTAAGATTGGGCTAAGTTTTAAGTTTTTAAAGACTCTAAAAGGGGCGTGGCAGCCTAAAACTTTTCTTCTTATAACCTGATGTCTCGCAAGCTATTCAAAATATAGTAATGAAATATTGTGAACGGATGAACATCATAAATATCTTAAGCTGCACCAAAAGTGAACACGATTGGAGAAGTGGGCGTTATACTGGCAATACTCGTTGAAGGGTCTGGCACAGCCGACAATATTTACAAACGGTATAGCAAGAAAATTAACAACGCTGATTTTTAATGTTTGGGCTTCAGGTCTAAAGAAAATTAAAAAAAATGATCTTTTTGAAGTCTTTTAATTTTATTTTTATTGTCCAATATTTCGACGTCCATTGGATGTTATCTTCAGGGACTCTAAAAATACATATAACTTATTAATAAACATAATTTTTTAACAAACAAAAAATAAAAACTTACATATTTTAATAAATTAATTTAACATCATAAAATACATTCAATTCACAAAAAACAAAAACCTTTAAACAAAACATAAATTGACTGAAAAAACACAAAAAACTTCAAAGGGACATGAAAATATTGCACAAAGATATTGCACTTTATTATTAGCCCTTCGGTTGTCTAATGCTTTCGTCTCCAGTAATTCTGCATTGATCAGCTGTCTAATGTTTTGTTTATTAGGTGTCTATAAATGTGTGCGCAGTTGTCAGTGTCTGTTTTGTAGTTGAGTCTTTGTTGTGTAGGTGTGTTTGTTATATGTAACATCTCGAGTGTAAATCTGCGCTTATAATTGTTCTCTTGCTGTAAAATTTTTATGTTGTCAAAATTGGGAGAATGTTTGGTTAGTTTACAGTGGGCAGCGAGTGTGGTTTTTTGTTCTAATGTGTCAAGTGTTTTTAGGTCAGATTTATGCCCAGCTGTTCTTGTCCGTAATTTTAATTTTGTTGTTCCAATATATACTTTGTCGCATATGTTGGATCTGTCCCCTTTGCACGATATTTGATAGATAAAATTCGATTTGTTACGGTCATCTATTTTACATTTCGTCTTGTTGTATAGTTGGTTTAGTGTGTCTTATATGCTATTCCGTATTTTTCTCTATTATAAATGTCTGACTTCTTAAAGTTTTCAGAAAAGCCCGGTACGTATGTCAGTGATTTGTATATTTTGGTTTCGTGTTTTACTACACTAGGGGTGTCATTATTTTCTTTTTTGTAACTCTTAATAAGGTTTATTGCTGTCCATTTTGGGAATCCATTGTCTCTAAGTATTCTTTCAACTTTTTTCTTATTGTCTTTGTGGAAAATTTCGTCACTAATACTAAAAATACGTCGAATAAAGTTTTTGGCGGTGTTTAAAATAGTGATTTTAGGATGTTTTGAGGTAAAATTCAATAATCATCCAGTCGCCATAGGTTTTTGGTACCAGTCAATTTTTATTATATTGTTGTTCCTCAAGATTAGTATGTCTAAGTATGGCAGTTTGTCGTCATTTTCTTTTCTATCGTAAATTTGATCCGTCTGTGAAATGAATTTAATGCATTTAATGTTTCGTCTATTTTGTCTTCTTTAACTACAGCAAACAAGTCATCTAAGGACTAATAATAAAGTGCAATATCTTTGTGCAATATTTTTATGTCCCTTTGAAGTTTTTTGTGTTTTTCCAGTCAATTTATGTTTTGTTTAAAGGTTTTTGTTTTTTGTGAATTTTTGTGAATTGAATGTATTTTATGATGTTAAATTAATTTATTAAAATAAGTATGTAAGTTTTTATTTTTTGTTTGTTAAAAATTATGTTTATTAATAAGTTATATGTATTTTTAGAGTCCCTGAAGATGACATCCAATGGACGTCGAAATATTGGACAATAAAAATAAAGTTAAAAGACTCCAAAAAGATCATTCTTTTTAATTTTCTTTAGACCTGAAGCCCAAACATTAAAAATCAGCGTTATTATTTAAAGGTCACAAAATCTAAACTAATTAAAACTAACAACGCAATATTCATGAAATTTAATATGGTAGATATAGTGGCTATAAGGTATCTTATGACCCAAAGTAAGCGCAATGGCGCCTGTAGGCGTGGCACCTTCCATGCATGCAAAAAATGTTATATTTAGTGTGCTATGGCAGTAATTCTTTTAAAATTTGATATATACATAGATGCCGGTAACTGCAAGCTTTAAAATAGAGTGGATTTACGACGGGATTGGATCAGTGGGCATGCCACCTCCCGTTCATGCAAAAAGCGTTAAGTGTTACATATAGTGTGCTATGGGGGTAGTTTTTTTTTTAAATTTAGTGCAGAGGTGCTAACTATAAGCTTAGAAATTAAATGAAGTTCATAGAGATTGCATCAGGGGACGTAGCTCCTCCCATACAAGCAAAAACGTTTCATGTTATATTAAGCGTACTATGAGAGATGCTAATAAAATTTGGTATAGAGATGTCGGTTACCGTAAGTTTTTCTATTATATGAAATTTGGTCGGATTGCATTAGTGGGCGTGGCACCTCCATGTGAATAAATACAGTTGGCAATAGTGACCCGGGGTTCTTAAATTTCTTTGTCCTTCTTAAACTTTTTTTTTATGTGTAGGTACGCATGGAAGCGGCTTAGAGTAACCGCGACCCCAGCCGGGAATATACCGCGAAACTTGTCATTTATTTGTTTTTGTTAAGCCGCGCGTAACATATATGGCGCCAAACGAAAGTAAAAAAAAAACGAAGTTTCAACTTTGTCTTTTGATTTTTTTTTTTTTTCGAAATTTTTGAATTTTTTTTTTTAATTTTGAAACGCAGGGACATCTTTTGAAAAGGGGGTGACGAGCTTAGCGATCCCGCTTATCCCAGCGAATCCAGGGAGCGTCTGATCCCATATTGGGCGGCTTTCTGGTCAGCGCCTGACCCACAGTGAGCGGCTGTATTTGACATGTGCTCACCTTGCATTGGTATGGGAAAGCCTGGTAGTATCAAGGTCTCTGGGTGACCCAGTCCGTATTGGTGTAGGGTGGGCATATTAAGCTTTCAAGAGGAGGGAAAAACTGAAAATTTTCTTAACGCCTGTTGGAATCTGCATATGATCCTGATTTCGTCATTTTTAGTCTCCATAAAGGTAATGGGTTGCATAGTTTCAAAGACTTTGTGCCATTGATATTTTACCAATGGCCAAGAAGGATGGTTCTGGTAGAGTTGCCGGAAAGGGAGTAATAAACATGTTTTCTTTTTTTGTTCGCCATCGGGTTATTCTGCACTGGCATTTCCCTATTCTATTTACTATTGTCAAAAATTTTCAAAAACTTAGCGATTTAACAATTTATTTTTTTTACATTTATATATTTTTCCATATAAGCCTAATTCATAAAATTTTTTCAGCGCCAACGATTTTTCCTTTTTAGTTGGTCAGTCTTTTCGATTGAAAACTTAAGAGTAAAAAATAAATTGTAACTATTTCTAATTACAATTAATTTTTTTTTATATTAATATTTTTTGCCATAACGTTCAATTCCAAACACAAAATTCAGCTAAAAATTTTATTTTGGATTTGTACTAACATAAGAAAGAAATTAAATGATAATTGAAATTGAAATGAATTTATGTTGTAACAAAAAATATAAACATAGTGCGACAAAAACTCTAGATTTTTTCCATATGCAATTGCTTATGTAACTTTTTTGATATTACACATTTCTTGGCGAGCTCTCCGTTTAGTTCTTTTTAGAAAAATTTTAAAGGACGAATTTTTATGAAAAACTTTCCTTTAATACAAGTTTTTAAAAACGTTTTTGATACAAAAGTCATTATAAACTTTTATACAAAAATGTTTCTAAAATTTTTATTTCTGAATAAAAGTTTCAAGGTTTGCTTCTAAACTGGCATAATTTTTCAGATAAAAATATTATAATGTGTAAATAACACAGTAGAATATTTAAGACAAAGTTCTTTACTTACATAGTGAAGATGTTTTTGTTTGTAAAAACGAAGAAGGCGAATCATCCGGTAGCTTATAGTCGAGATCACCTAAATTTTTTTCCTCTGTTTTATTCGTTTTGCAGATCTGAAAGTAATTTTTATAAAAAAAAATCCTTTTAGTAATAAAAATAAATGTGTATGAACTGAAATACAGTTATATATATCCAAAAATTTTCAATCAGTAAGAACTTCACTTTAAAGAATTTGCAAGTTTTCAGCATACTTTTTTTTAAAACCTTTTTTACAAAAAAAAAAAAAAAAAAAGCCTTAAAACTAGAAATATATTTTTTTGTGAACAGTTTTGTGGCTCACTGTATATGTGTACCAAGTCCCATTCATCTTCGTCTAATAGTTGATGAGATATGGTGAATTTGATTTTTCTCTTATATGGGGGGCGTGGCTTCGTCTATCTGTTCCAAACTAAACTATGCTAAGAACTTTCCATTAGCCATAAGAAACATATGTACAAAATTTTATTCATCTGCGTCAAATAGGTGCTGATATATAACAAATTTTGGAATTTTCTCTTCCGAGAGGCGTGGTACTGCACATTTTATCATTGAAAATTACTTTAGATCGTATTTTTACTTGTACCAAGTTCCATTCATATACACTGCGTTCATAAACTATAGCACAATTTATGTATTTTAGGAAAATGTGCTGTAGCATGTTGGATATTGAACTTCTGACTCTCATACTGACACATTATGTGCTTAAAACTGACATTATCAAATGTTATATTCACTCGACTCTCGCCGTAAACCGATATCAATATCTCCAACACTGCATTTTTTCTGCCTTAGAATCGTTCATTTAGTATAGCACAAATGATTTAAAATCAATTTTTTTCAACAAAAACAACAAATTTTTATTTTAATTTTATACTATTTAACACGACCTGATTCCACCATTTGATTTGGTACATTCAAATATCCTGTTTCGCATGGAGTGTGCTAAATTCTGTAAGAGTTGAGGGTCGAGAGCCTCCCACTCTTCAAATATGGGTGTTTTTAATCCTGCAACACTTAAAAACTGTCGTTTATCAGCATATATTCGCCTGACGAGAATCCACCAAACGTTCTCAATTAAATTTAAGTCAGAACAACAAGCTGGCCAATCCAAAACTTTTGCATTGTTCATTTCAAGCCACTCTTGTGTTATCTTGCTGGCGTGAACAGCAACGAACTTGCAGCTTGTGCTCCAACAAAAGTGTGCAAAACAACGATTTGGAATGTGCTCAAGCGCTCCGAACAAGTTTGCAGGCAAAAATTTAAGCTTATGCCACGCCTCCTCAAGCATACATACATACATATGTATATAGAGATTTGTTGAAATCCCTTGTTGAAACAGGTGACGTGACTAACAACCACGTACCCCAGTCAATACAGAAAGCGTCTGATCAAGAGTGGGCGACTTCCTAATGAGCATCTGATCCACAATAGGCTTTGTATTAAGATTACAATAACAATCACCTTGATATCCCCAGTATTTAAAATGCTTTAATAAAATTAGATTGCAATTGCAGAAGCAGTAATATTTGATTTTTAAAATTTTCATTTACTTCTGATTCTGCAATTGAATTTTCTTAACTGCTTCTGCTTTCTAACTGCTCGCTGCAATTACAATTTTCAAAAACCGAACCATAAGCAGCAGTAAAAGCAGTGCTTACGAAGTTTAATTTCCATAAAAAATTATAATAATAGAGTTTAGCTACTACAGCTATTATAGCCTTCTTAGCTATTTAGCATTGAAGCTTTATACCAAGTAAAAAGCTTATTCAATAAATAATGGAATAGAAGAAATTATCATGCACATTAATTTGTTATTTATTTTATAATTTTTCTTAGCTTTATCGCACTTTCTCAAACATACCCACTCACACCATGTAAACATAGACATATAGATATTAAAATAATTATATGTATAAATTTTCGTGGTCCAAGGCATAAATGTTAGAAAAAATTTACCCAGCATGCTGTGGGGCTCGGACAACACAAACATAAAAAAATACACACCACCATTAAGCTACAAATTTAGCTACAGTTAGTTTTTAGCCTAAGCTTGAGTTGACCTTTTGACAAGCTAATGTTATAAACTTCGCAATTATTAACAAGAGTTGTCATGCGATTAAAAGGAGCTGTTGCCATATAATTAGTTCTACTAACCGGTTGGTAAAATAACTGATAAGAGTTACGAGTACTCCACCGATCACTATTAAAATGTATGTAGTTAAGAACCTCTGGTGCAGCAAGAGACCCAGTTACAAGTTGATGCAGATAAAGTATATCTGCAATATTTCTACGCGAGCTCAAAGACTGCATATGTAGTACCTTCAAACGATCCTCATAAGGAGGAAGGTTTAAAGGGTCAATCCAATTTAAGCCATTGAGAGCAAAACGAATAAAATTTTTTTGAATTTTCTCAATTCTATTTATATGAATACTATAAAAAGGTGACCATACTTGGCTGGCATACTCTAAGTGAGGATGCACTATTGTATTATATAAAGTCACCGTTACTAAAGGGCTATTAAATTCTTTTGCCCACCTCTTAATAAAGCCAAGCAGAGATGAGGATTTTTTACAAATTTGATTAATATGCTCATCAAAAGTCAACTTAGTATCAAAATGTATACCTAGGTCTTTAACTACATCGACACGACAAATATTTTTATTTATAATCAAATTCCACAATAGTTTTCTTCCTGGTAAAAATCATAGCTTGGCATTTTTTTTTTTTTTTTTTTTTTTTTTTAAAGCATAAGCCAACGGTCAGGGGATGCCCCCTATAAATGCAATGCACCGTGTTGGTTTTAAGAAAAGGAGAAAGGTTAGAGGGAAGGGGGATAGATGGAGTAGTGTCGGTGAACATTAGTCTTGAATCTATGGATGTCACAACTGCCGGGGAAGACAGACTCAGGTAAGCAGTTCCACAACTTGATGGTTCGGCCAAAGAAAGAATTATCACGAAAGTGTGATGTCCTGTTGAACACCGGCGTGACGCAAAAAGGATGGGCCTGATGGGATGCTCGAGTGCTGCGAGAGAAAATCCTGGCTGATGGGATCAGTTCCCGTATTTCTCTAGAGCACATCCCGTTATAATATCTATAAAAAAGGGTTAAACACCCCACGTTACGCCGGTGGTGAAGGGAATCGATAGAGGCGATGATAGATTCATCACCTATTAGTTTCAACACACGTCGCTGGACACGATCTAGCAGCTCCAAGGTGGTTTTAGGAGCCCCGGCCCAAATGTGTGAGTTGTACTCTAGTTTGGGTCTAATATAAGTGAAATAAACAGTACGAAGATCAACAGGAGTGAAGTATTTTTTACACCGTTTCAAAAAACCAATACACTTGGCCGCATCTTTCGACACATCGAATACATGATCAGACCACCTCAGGTCCGATTGAACCGATATGCCCAGAACGTCAAGAGTTGTTGACCTCGCAATATCTAAGCCAGCCATATTAAGGGAAGGAAGGGAGAGATCCATTCGTCTGTGAGACAACAGACAGCACTGAGTTTTTGAAGCATTAAAATTGACTCGATTAATACGACCCCACTCGGTGATTGTGTTGAGGTCGAAAACGAGTGAGTCATTCATATGCCGTCTTTTACTCTCCACCTCCACAGAGCTCGGGCGCTTTTTGAAGCAATAAGAATGACATATGTTGCTGTCGTCCGCAAAGGAATGGATTGGGTTGGTGGTCGATGACAGAAGGTCATCGATAAAGACCAGGAAAAGGGTAGGAGATAGGACAGAACCCTGGGGAACTCCAGCATTGATGAAGTGTTCGTTAGAGGTGAAACCGTCTACCACAACACGGATAGAGCGATCACTGCAGAAGCTCGTAATCCAAGATCACCGGTAGAACGAGACCCACGAAAACCATATTGGCGATCACTAAGTAATTCGTTGCGCTCCAGATAGTTCACTAGGTGAAAGTTTATTACACTCTCCATAACTTTGGAGAGCGCAGAGCATATCGCAATGGGTCGATAATTATTAGGGTTGGAAACCTCGCCTTTTTTGGAAACTGGCTGAACATTAGCAACCTTCCAACAAGATGGAAATATCCCACTAGTGTAGGATATGAAAAAAAGATTGCGTAGTTAATGGCCGAGCTAGTGTTGAGGCACACTTTTTCAACACATGGGCTGATATGCCATCAGGCCCTGAGGCTTTATTTATGTTGAGGTTTGCAAGGACTCTTTTTACTGCCCTTGTTCGAAAGTAAATAGTTGGCATAGCCGAAGACTTATTCTGAACAGGGGGTAAAGGCTGACAGCTATCTGGGAGTGTAGCATTTTCGCAAAGATGCTAGCCAATAGATCGGCTTTGTCAGCAGGGTCAGTGTATATTTGGTCGTTCATTAAAAGAGTTGGAATAGACGATGAGGACTGATTCTTCACTCTCTTAACAAATGACCAAAAACTTTTATCAGGATTGAGATGTAAATTATTCTTAGAACACCAAACTTCAAAGAATTTCAGGTCAGACTGAAGTGGAATAGTATCACCAACCCCCTTTATGTTCCTGTAAATTTTCATGTCATCTGCATATACTAACAGATAGGAGTTTTTAATAACATGTGTAACGTCATTAATTGCTAAAATGAACAGGAGCGGCCCCAGGTGGCTTCCTTGTGGAACACCTAATGTCACGCTAAATGGGGAGGAAAACACTCTCCGAAATTTGATTTGATACGTACGACCAGATAAATAAGATTCAATCCAGCTGACAAAACTTAAAGGAAATCCAAGCTTCTTTAACTTAAACATAATCAAATTATGTGGTAATTTGTCAAATGCTTTACTAAAGTCAGTGTAGATGCAGTCAACTTGCCCACCAGAGTCCAAAGAGCTTAATGCAAAAGAAGTGAAATCAAGGAGGTTAGAAACTGTAGATCTGCCATTAACAAAACCATGCTGACGAGTTGTTATGACTTCACTACAGCACACCTTACCCTGATCGTATATAATATGTTCCAAAATTTTCGAAATTGATGATAACTTAGCCACGGGACTGTAGTTTGAAACATTATTTTTACACCCTTTCTTGAAAATGGGGCTAATGTATGCATTTTTTCAAAATTTAAGAAAACAGCTTACTCACAGTGTTCAGGAAGATAAAACAGGTTTGCCAAAAATTACGACACCAGGAACCACCTGGAAACTATTCATTGGCATCAGTAGTAACCGAAACCACTTCACTTGAAATCGGATCAGCTCCCCTTTTGGAGAAAATCCAATTCTGTACCTATAAGGCGAAAAATTGCTCAAAAGAGAGTTTCTTGTGACCCGACGAGCTGATTATATTATATAATCGACCCAAATAGTTCCTTATACTCAGAAATTATAACATGCTCGAATTCATAATTTTGGACCAATAAACAAAGGCGACTGAATATATACATTAGAGCGGTTCAAAATAAAAACTTTTTAATTTTTTCATGATGTGTAAGCGGATTACAATAGCATTATATGTCTGGACAAAGCCCATTATTAGGATTAAGATTAATATTAAAAACTGGATTAGTACCCTCTGTTTTAAGTAAACAACCCATTTTCAGAAATATTGATTTAAAAAATGGTTATCAAATTTTTCAACAAAGCGGCTATGGTTTTCGAGCATTTATCGATCGGGGAATTTGAATCCATGATTGTTTTTTTTCTTCTTCTTCTTGTCTCATAAAAAAATTGAAAATTGACCGGAAAAAAATTAAAAAATTTCGTACTTTAAAGTTGCAAAACCACCCCATATTTTTTTGCCGTTGATCCCGTGTTACATTATTTGTAATGTATTGTTATTTGCTGAAGAAAATGCGGTAAGCCGCATATCATTTTCTTTTTTCAAACCTGAGATAACTGCATTTTTATAAATTAACAGACTTGATTTTTTCGAATCGGAATCGAAAAATTAAAAATATTAAGGTGATTAAAATTTTTTTTTGTTTCAAACAGTTATCATTGATCAAGGAGTTCGAATCCGTGATTAGTTTTTCTTCTTCTTCTTTTTTTCTTATAAGAAAATTGAAAATTGACCAGAAAAAAGTGAAGTGGTTTCGGTTACTACTGATACCAAGGAATAGTTTCCAGGTGGTTCCTGGTGTCGTCATTTTTGGCAAACCTGTTTTATCTTCCTGAAAACTGTGTACTCGGATTGATCTATTAAATTAAAAACTGAGGGGCTGACTCAGTACAGAGCTGCAGTTTACTAAAACTGTCGCAGGAATACCATCAGGCCCGGAGTTGAAAATCATCATCAACAGATGAAATATATTTCTCTAAGAGGTCAGGAGAGAAAGATATCTCATTAACCGAAACTAAAGGGTCTTTATGCATATATTCAAAATAGTTGATTTCAGGGCTAAATAAATCCGTAGAAAATGATTCATTAAACAAATTAGCAAACTACCCAGCTATAATTTGTGGATCGCTAGTGAGCCCATCAACTGTTTTAAACTCAGATGCAAACCCGTCAGATTTTTTTTTAGAATTAATAAAACCCCAAAAATTTTTGGGGTCATGAAGAATATTCAGCCTAATTTTATTCAAATATTGAGAATAAACTAAAGCTGACATATCTTTAAATTTAAGAAACAGTCGCTGATAAGCAACAAAGTCATTTCGGTCCTGGCTACAAACGTATTTATTCCATGCCCTATTACAGCCATTGCGAATTTTTATTTATATAAAAAATTGTTATTAAAAAAAGTAAGCAAGCCGTCTAATTTATTTAATTTCACCATAGAAAAATTTAATGCAATTATCAAATGTGTTGTTATTAAAAAAAAGTAAGTAAGTCATCTAATTTATTTCTTAAATTTTAAAAACTCAGCTTTCTTAAAATTGAATTCGTAAATATTAATGGATGAACATGCATTAGTCAAATTTTCATTTTCAGATTGGTATACAATACTCAAATGTGGATGACAGGAATCTACCGTAGACAGAGCATGGATGGCATTTCTTACAACAACATTGCTACTATTTGTAGCCAAGACTAAGTCAAGTTGTCGTCCGTGGCAATTAGTTATACAACTTACTAGTTGTAAATTTGAAAGTATTTCGTCAACAAAAATTTGTTGTTGTCGAGTTTTTGGACAAGATGCATAAAAATATGTACCATCGTCCGAAGAAGTCCATTTTAAGTCAGGCAGATTAAAGTCATCTAACAACAAAATGTCGTCTAGTTCATTAATAATATATTCTACGGCAATCGAAAGACATTCGTAGACATCTGCGCTACTATTTGGAGGAACATAAGTGTTAAGAATGTATAAATTAGTGTTACAATGTGTAACTTTAACACATAACAGTACAATATTAGATGCACATGCAATTTCGACTAATGAACTGGTTAAATGATTTTTTTATAGCTCTAAGACGCCTCCACCAACAGAGGAAAGATCATTCAAGTGTCTGTCTCTTCTAAAAACATGGAAACTATTGTTGTGTGTTAATTACCACACTTATATCATAATGTGTTGTTTTAACAAAAACGACACATTATGGTATATTTTTGGGATGATGATTAACATCATCCAATAACAGTAAATTTCTGTTATTATAATGCGGCATATTTTTGGGCATTTGCTTATTTGTTGGTCAGATTAAGTTGCTATGTGAAAATTCTACTTGTTGAATAATAACAAGAATGAGAACACAATGCAATGAACTGCAACAACAAAATAGCAAACAAATGCAATTTATGAAACCCGGAAATATGCCAACCTCACTATAGTTGTAGGCCAAAATTCAAACTAGAATAAGATTTTTGCTTATCAAACATTTTGTTCCGGTTTACATTTTTAAAATAGGCCAAATAATTTAACCTAGAATAAATTTCTGTAGGTTAAATATTTGCTAAGTAGATTAAGTTTGTTTTTATTTAAATTTTTGTTTTTGTTATCTAAGTAAATTATTCTAGCAAGTATTTTGTTATTGTAATTATCTGTGTTAAGTTATGTAAGATTTTATAATAAAATCAGAGTTTGTTCTGAGCTAAGAAAAGAAAGAAGTACTCTTTTCATTTTAAGTTAAGAGTTAACTTTACTGTGGATAGGTTTTATAATACGGGTAAGTATTATATTTCATTTTAAGCAGAGTTAACTTTACTGTGGATAGGTTTTATAATACGGGTAAGTATTATATTACAACATTAGGAAGTTTCTTTTATTTCTTTCAGATACGGTTTTCACCCAGGAATATTCCCAGGAAGGAATATTTGCTATACAACATTGGTATTCCTAGGAATGAATATCAGCAATACAACATTGGCGCAGCCGGTACTTCGAGCAACACTCGAACCAGAACAACAACAAGGACTAGAAAGGACAAAAAGTCCCAGGATTCAGTACATATGTACAACGCTGGAAAATCAAATTTTTTAAGTATCCTAAATATATACCACTAACCCATAAGACTTCTAAAAACTACGGCACTTAGCCATTTCCCTCGGAAAGCAGTGGATCTGCAATCAACCTAACGAACTTGGGAAAATAAACTATGAGAGATCCTCATAGTCTATTTTCTGCATTATTTATTAGGGAATTAGGTTTCATGAATTTATTTGAAAATTTGGAAGATTACAAGTTAATAACTCTTTCTAAATTGTTATTGCTTCATACAAGTCTGGTTGTACTTTTTTTTGGTTCCGAAGAATATTTTAAATTCTGAGGATCAGTTTATTCAACAGAGACTCGCGTTCAATTGCTATAAAATATTTTGATTTTTCGATAACACGTATAAAAAAACCTTGCAGAATTTTTTGTGTTCCAAGGAATACTTTCAACTATTCCAAGGATTCCAAGTGTTCTGAAAAGGTCCGCGATCAATTTAATAAAAATTGTTCCTAGAAAGGAAATAAAAAGTTTAGGTATTTCTTTTCATACCAATAATTAATTTATTGGTACACAAGCAAATCCAAACAAAATTTGCGGTAGGTCGTGTTTTCCTTAATCGTTAGCGAAAAACGTTTTATTTAGTGTCAAGTTCTTAGGAGCAATTGAAGTCATTAACTTTAAAGAAAATCAAGAGTAATCAAAATTTAACAGTCAAGGTTACACAGCGTTGTTTACCGATAAACATTTTGTTTTTTTTAATATAACTTTCAAAATTTTGCTGACTGGTGTTCAAATGTGTTGGGCTGTATGCTTTAAACAATTATAAGCAACTTAAATACACCAACACAAAAAATTAAATAAGTTTTAATTTATATTTATAATGGGTCTCCTAGAAATAGCAAAATTGCTCAAAAATATAGTACCCTACTTTTCAGGGGCTAGTTCACCAATGTTAGAATCAGATCTACATAGGTTCTTAGAGAGATGTGAGACAGTGCGAAATGAAATTAAAGATGAAGAAGAATCTAAACTCATAGCACTCATTAGGCTTCATTTGCATGGTGATGCATTTGAAATAATCAGGTCGCATAAGTTTAAATCATTGGAAGAGCTACGCAAGTTATTAAAAATAACATATTGTTACGAAATTTCTGTCCCTTTGACGATAATTTCGATCTCTCACACTTTTCTGAGTTCGATCACTGGATTGTGTAACAATTAAAAACACACAAACTTATTTAGTTATAAAATGGTTTATTTTATTAACGTTCAAATTCTAATATTAATTTAACACTGTATAGAAAACTGTTTTGTTCTACTACGGATCACACTGTATTCACTTTATTGCTTACTGCTTCGCTGGTTTAATTCTACTGTGTGCTCAGCTACATGGGCTATTTATTAAATTTCTTTGAATATATACAGTGTTGATTTAATTTTAAATACATTACATTACATTTTGTATTTTTTCTTAACATACATTCGTATTTATCTAAGAGTTTCTAAATTAATATTTACATTTTGTAAAAATAACATTTTATTCTATTACATAAAATTACTTAGCAGATACATACATTGTTTTTATTATTATATGTTTTTCCAAAAAATTTAAAAAAGGAAATTTTCATTAGTTGATTTTATACTTAAAACTACATAATATCTTACAACTACCTAGAAATAAATAGCAACAGGTAAAGAACTCTTACTTTAAGTCGTCACATAGTACGTAAATCATTATTGTTATAGAAATTGACCAGTGCTGTACACTGTATTTCTGACGTCAAGTGTTTTGTACCTTCTATGTGTGCTCAGCTCAGATGACAACCCTTTTTATACTGCAGTCATCACTCTCTCGAATAATCCAGTACCTTCTAAGTGGCGTATATTCTACCATTTTCTACAACCCACCAGTGCTACTTTGTAGCGTGCATTCTACTACTATCCACAATTCACCACAATGGTGAATGGTGCGCATGGCGCACTGACGTTGAGCTAGCTATTATGCTAGATGTTAGATGGCGTTGTACGTTGTACGACGGCGATAATTTCTCTCGGTTGTTGACTTTTTATTTATAGTGTACTGCAGCGTCTGTTCAGTTTATTATTTTGCCGCTAGATGGTGCTAGTATGTTTATGCTAGCTAGTATCGTTTAGTTTTCTTTCGTTGGTATTTATTTCAAGAGTTTTCTAGCATAAACCAAATTTCGCTACACTGCCCTCCGCTTAAACTTGTTCGTCCCGAACAAGAGTCTCTCCGTTTCTAGTATAAGGTGCCAGCCTTTCGATGTGGACTACCTTAAATTTATTTTTGTTCCCGGGGTATTTTTGAATTCGATACACAACATCATTAATCCTTGTGACGATCCGGTAAGGTCCCTCCCAATGAGTCTGTAATTTAGGAGACAAGCCTCGTTTTCGTTGTGGGTTATGTAGCAGCACTAGTTGACCTTCTTTGAACCCTTCAGTATTTGCTCGCAGGTCATACCGAGCTTTCATCTTGTCGCTAGCCAATTGAGTACGTCTCCTGATAAGCTCGTGTATATCTGCTAATTCTTCTCTTTTCCGCGACATGTAATCGTCAGCATGGGTCGTTTCTGGGACAACGCTTACTCCGTACTTCAAATCTGCTGGAAGCCTTAAGTCCGTACCAAAAATGGCTTTTGCTGGCGTGACTGTAGTGGTATCGTGTATTGCCGACCGATAAGCCATCAGAAACATTGGTAGGTGCTCATCCCAATCTTTTTGTCCTTTATCGACAACCTTTTTTAAATGTTCCTCTAGAGTACGGTTGAACCTTTCGACCATGCCATCGGACTGAGGATGCAAAGCTGTGGTGCGTGTCTTCTGTATTCCAAGCATGTCACAAACCTCCTTAAAAAGTGTCGACTCAAAATTTCGTCCTTGGTCGGAATGCAACTCAAGTGGAGCTCCATATCGGCAAATCCAATTTTTGATGAAAATGTCTGCCACTGTTTTTGCTTCTTGATTGGGAATGGGATATACTTCTGGCCACTTACTGAAGTAATCAATTACCACAAGGATGTATTTATTTCCTGCATTGCTGATTGGAAAAGGTTCCGCTATATCCATGGCTATCCTCTCAAAGGGAGCTCCGACGTTATACTGATGCATTTTTCCCCGAGTGCGTTGCCTTGGTCCTTTAGCAATTGCACATTGGTCACAACGGCGGATCCAGTCAGCAACTGATTCTTGGCATCCTACCCAATAAAACCGTTTCTTTATTTTCTCTGTGGTTTTCGTTATGCCCAGATGTCCACCACTCGATCCATTGTGATAATCCTCGATTATTTCCTTAAATTTGGCCTTTGGAATAACCAGCAGTTTTGAGCGAGTTTTACCATCCTCGCTTTTCCAGATTCGGTAGAGACAACCGTCATGCAACTCCAAACTTTGCCATTGCGCCCAGTATGCTTTACAGATTTGGCTTTCATTTGAAATTTCTTGCCACGCCGGTTTCCTACCCAGCTCCTTAAACTTAATTATAATTGCCAAATCTGTATCATTGCGCTGGTCTCGTTTTACCTCCTCTTGTGTCCACTTTTCTTCAGGCAAAACGTTCAAAAGGCGCACATCAATTGTTCCAGCTTTATTTTCTGTTCGCGAACAATGACCGCATTCAATTTTACATGGACGACGGGAAAGTGCATCCGCATTTCCATGCTGGCTTCCTTTGCGATGCTCTATGGTGAAATCATAGCTCTGCAAGCGTTCTATCCACCGTGCGATTTGACCTTCAGGATCCTTGAATTGAAGTAGCCACCTTAATGCCGCATGGTCTGTCCTCAGGAGGAAGTGCTGTCCATATAAGTACTTATGGAAGTGTTTCACGCATTCCATTACTGCCAGTAACTCTCTCCGAGTTACGCAATAATTCCTCTCAGGTTTCGACAGAATTTTGCTGAAATATGCGACGACTTTTTCTTGTCCATTGATGATTTGGGACAAAACTCCTCCAATACCATGGCCACTCGCATCGGTGTCCAATACAAATTCTTTGCCGGGTATTGGGTACGCGAGTATTGGCGCTGTGGACAGTAATTCTTTCAGTTTTTGGAATGCAGTTTCCTGTGCCCCACTCCATTCGAATTTTCTGTGTCAGCTCATGTAGACTGCCTGCAACATTTGCGAAACCAGGAACAAAGCGTCTGTAATAAGTGCATAGACCCAGAAAACTTCGCAACTCATGAAGATTAGATGGACGTGGCCAATTTTTCACAGCTTTTATTTTATCTTCATCTGTGTGTATTCCTTCTGACGTAACCTTGTGCCCCAGATATTTGACTTCACGCTGGAAAAGTGAGCACTTTTTCGCACTTAATTTTAGTCCAGCTGCCTCCAAGCGCTCAAACACTTCCTCCAGATTTTTCAAGTGGTCATCAAAATCTTTACCCATGATGATTATGTCGTCGAGATACACTAGACAAGTCTTCCAATGCAGTCCTTTGAGAACACGTTCCATTAACCGCTCAAACGTAGCTGGAGCGTTACAAAGACCAAACGGCATGACGTTGAACTGCCATAGACCATTCCCAATACTAAAGGCAGTTTTCTCTTTGTCTTTTTCATCTATTTCCACCTGCCAATATCCGCTTTGTAAGTCCAGGGTGGAAAACCATGATGCTCCAGATAACGTATCCAGTGTATCATCGATTCTGGGTAACGGGTAGCTGTCTTTTTTAGTGACGTCATTCAATTTTCTGTAATCCACACAGAATCGCATACTTCCATCCTTTTTCTTCACAAGTACGACCGGTGAACTCCATGGGCTTTCTGATGGTGCAATGACATTTTCTCGCGCCATATCTTCTATAAGGCCCGTCACTTCTTCTCTCTTAGCGAGTGCTAGCCTCCTTGGAGGTTGACGAATCGGCTGAAAATCACCTGTATCAATGCGATGTTTGACAACTGATGTTCGGCCATTATTTTCTCCTTTGGACGCAAATATCCGCCAATGTTTTTGCAGAAACCTTTTTGCTTTATTTTTGTTCTGGGCAGACAACTCCTTCGTCCATTCTTTCGTCAATACTTCCATGGCCGACGATTTCGTTAAAGTTGGGCCTTGTGTGTTCTGCTGGTTATTTTCACAATTTACCACAGCCGTAACTTTCTCACATTGCGCTATAAATTCACCTTTTTGCATCCATTTCGGCTTATTTGTTGGATTCAAAATTCGCACCGGTATTTTTCTATCTGTTCTTGTGTTTACTAGGGTCTTTCCAATAATCAGGTCTTGCTTTACATTTTTCTTATCTGCTTCCACTACCCACAGATGGCTTGTCCCACAGTCTTCATTTGTTGTGGCCCAAATAATTTCTTCAGTATTGGGTTCAATTCGACAGCGCTCACTTATGTAGACTCTTGCAATTGTTAATTTTTGTCCACAGCCAATGTCTAAAGGTAACTCTACATTGGCATACCTTAACGTTTTTTTTTTTAAGATCCAAAGTGAACCTGTGTCGAATCATGAAGTCCATGCCAATGATAACCTCATCGGTGATGTTTGCAACAATAAAATCATGTTCCAAAGTTTTGTTGCCGATAAGAATACTCGCTGTAACTTTTCCTACTATTTGCGCAATTTCTCCTGTCGCTGTTCTCAATTGGATCCCATTTAATGGCGTTACTCGTCGTCTATCAAATAAGTCTTTCCTCACAATTGAATGCGATGCGCCTGTATCCAAAGTAAGCTCACATGGTCTTCCGTTGATTTTTCCACCGATGGTAAGGCTGTTGGAATTTCGGCAGAGCTTCGAAACCAAGACTATGGGGCAATCATCTGTAAGAGTCAGCTCACGCCCCGCTGTACTGACTCTCTTTAGTTTAACGACTGCTGATCGCTAACATTTTCGCCATCGTTCACCCTATTTCCAATTCTTCTTTTTGGTGAGCGTGATGCAGATCGTTTACGACGTGATTTGCAGTCACGTGCCATGTGTCCCTGCTTACCACAGTTGTAGCATTTTCCGCTGAAGCTACCGCTGGCGAACGATGAATTTTTCTTTTCAGCCTCCACCTCCATCCGACGAGTTTTCAGTGATGGGCGGCATGTCAACGCAATCGTCTCCTGCGTGAGGGCAACCGTTACTGTTTCATTAAATGTCGTCTTCGGGCTCCTCATTGTCTCGCGTTTTGTTTCTGAGTCACGTATGCCGTCAATAAACGCCTCTATTTTGAATTTTTCAGCTACGACACTTAACTCGTCAGGATAGGAAAGGTGTGCCAATCGCTCAATATCCGCAGCATACTCCTGCAAGGACTCACCAGATTTTTGGATACGACTTTTCAACTCCAATCTGTGAATCTGCTTCATGTGGTCACTGCCATATTTTCGCTGTAAGGCATCCATCACCGCCTTGTAATTTTTCTGCTCCGCCACTGGAACCGTTTGCAATACTTCTGCAGCTGCGCCTTTTAATGCCACAATTAGCGCTGCAGCTGCGCTTTCGTTATCCCAACGATTGTGACCAGATGTTGTTTCGAACTGGAGCTTGAAAACACTAAATGGCGTTGTTCCATCGTATGAGGGTGCCTTAAGCCTCTCTGCGCTGATTTCTCTTATCACTTGAGTGGTTGGTTCACTTATTTCCAACTGTTGAATCCTTTTATTAACGTCTTCAAAATTATTTTGAACTTTTTCAAGATTATTTTGAACTTCTTCCTTGAATGATTCAACGTCATCTCGTAACTCAGTCACTTTTGCATCGAGGCCATCTACCATTTTGGCAACCTCCGTTCGAACAGCCTCGTGGATCTGCGTCGCGTTTTGACTTAACTTGCGGTCTATTTGCAGTGCATTTTGACTTAAGCTCTGATCAATTTCTTCCCGAACCGCCTGGATCTGCAGCGCGTTCTGACTTAACTTCTGGTCCATTTGCAGTGCATTTTGACTTAACTTCTCGTCTATTTGCAGTGCATTTTGACTTATTGCCTGCGTCATCGCCATTAACATTTTCTCGAACTTTGACATGTCTACAACTTCACCACTTGCCGCTGGTCCAGAAGTTTCTTCCACTTTCGCTGCTGATTCTGATACATCACTATAAAATTCGTGCTCTTCCAGGTTTACACCTTGAGCCTCAAGAGCCTGCCGTAAGCGTTTCTGTAACTCCACCTTTCCGCCAGTAGATTGCAGATTCAGCTGCTGCAACTCCTTCTTCAGTTGATCCACTTTCAGATCTTCAAACTTGACCATTTTCATTTATTTATTTTTTTAAATTGATTGTTAATTCTTTTACACAATCCCACTTCTGACACCAATTGTTACGAAATTTCTGTCCCTTTGACGATAATTTCGATCTCTCACACTTTTCTGAGTTCGATCACTGGATTGTGTAACAATTAAAAACACACAAACTTATTTAGTTATAAAATGGTTTATTTTATTAACGTTCAAATTCTAATATTAATTTAACACTGTATAGAAAACTGTTTTGTTCTACTACGGATCACACTGTATTCACTTTATTGCTTACTGCTTCGCTGGTTTAATTCTACTGTGTGCTCAGCTCAGATGACAACCCTTTTTATACTGCAGTCATCACTCTCTCGAATAATCCAGTACCTTCTAAGTGGCGTATATTCTACCATTTTCTACAACCCACCAGTGCTACTTTGTAGCGTGCATTCTACTACTATCCACAATTCACCACAATGGTGAATGGTGCGCATGGCGCACTGACGTTGAGCTAGCTATTATGCTAGATGTTAGATGGCGTTGTACGTTGTACGACGGCGATAATTTCTCTCGGTTGTTGACTTTTTATTTATAGTGTACTGCAGCGTCTGTTCAGTTTATTATTTTGCCGCTAGATGGTGCTAGTATGTTTATGCTAGCTAGTATCGTTTAGTTTTCTTTCGTTGGTATTTATTTCAAGAGTTTTCTAGCATAAACCAAATTTCGCTACAATATCTTAAAGCGAAATCTATTCATTTAATTTAAAAGCAAATACAAAACGCACGTCAACTTCCTGAAGAAGAACTGCGTGCATTTGCGAGACGAATAAATGCGCTACGGAACGAAGCCTTAGATATATTAAAATCAACATATGAAAATTTATCGGATGAAATGTGCAAAGAAGAGCTGAATTTGTTAGTGATAAAAAGATTTAAAACAGGAGTACATAATCATATGTTACAGATGTTGTTGATAAATCAGAAAACAAACAACTTAGATAAGTTGTTAGAGGAAGCAATCGAAATGGAAGATTTCATGCAATATGATTTAGAATTAAATTCTGGAATTAACACCGTGCAGTTTGGCTATGAAGAAGCCCACCCAGTGAATTCAAGCGTTAGAAAATTACCAACACTCGTTTAGAAACAGAAATATTCCCACTTAGAGAGCAGGGGAGTACAAAAATATCTTTAGCCAGAAAGCTTACAGTCAAGTGCTCACTTTGCAATGTAAAAGGACACACTAGAGATGAATATTTAGCTCGTAAAAATTCGCGGGAGTGTCAAGATAACCTCTCTTACGGTCAGGAAACCGACAAAAGGTGCACAAAGAATAAAAGGAAAACATAAATTGATTTCAACTATCAACAACAAGACAGAGAAAGTAAAAAACAGAGAACAAAGAACACAATTTTACAGGATCAAAATAAGGTCGTTGAAAATACACCTACATGCCGAAGGTGTAAAAAGGATTGGGCATGCAATGGAAAATTGTTATGCCAAAGGAGACTTTGAGACGTCTCAGGGAAACTAAGTGGGGCCCAAGACCGGCCATAAGTCTGGGACCCCAAAAATCTTAGTAAATTAGGGCCAAATAAAGTAGTAACTGAAAATCAACCCCAACAAAGTGCAGTTGATACGTTAACTACAGTATATAAAACAAATAAAGTTTTAGGAAATAGTTTTGATAACGTAGTAACAGTAAATCAACCACAAGAAAGTGCAGTTGATTTGATTTGTTTATTTATTACAGCCTTTTGGGCCTAAATTATTAACATTTATAAATTTTGAACAATTTGAATATACACCCCTGATCATAATAATAGATACACCAAAAAAAATGTTCACTCAATCCCCAATAATTTCCATATTTGGAAGAAGTGGCATTAGAATTCTTTGTAAAACAAGAGAGTACAATCTGGCGATGCCGTTAACTAAGAAATGAAAGAAAGTACTTCCCTTATTTTTTCGCCAGTGAATATAAATCGAAAACGGTCGCGAATTCGTTGATCAACATAATAGATACATTTGTTTTGTTTTTCGATTTTATACCTAAAACTTAAATTTTTTTGTGTTTTTTTTTTTAAACAACAGTAAAAATACATTCATATATAAATTAATTGCAAGTAAATTATGAAAAATTTATCATAGGTATGGGCCGAAAAAGTCGTTGCACAGCAGAAGAGTGACGATTGGCTACGAAAAAGAGGAAATTCTTTGCGGGGCATCGCTAGTTTGATGGATTAGTCTTTGCGTTATGTGCAAAATGTTTTTATAAAGAAAATAGGAAAAGAAACTAGAGGTAGACTAACGAAAAATTCTCCAGAAGTTGGTCGCCAAATAGTTATTCTTTCAAAAAAAGACACTTTCAAGTCGTCCAAGGCAATTTCTGTGTAAATTGAAAATGTTGTAAGCGCTCCTACAATCACGAGGTTAAATTTAGCAAAGTCTCACACCAGCGGATCGGGCCTTGATGCTGAGGAAAAATGGTGAAATATGTATTTTTGGGAATCGCACATGGAATTCCTTACCTTTGGGGCGTATCACATTTCTTCCGTAGTCATTTCCAAATAAATTTATTTTGGTTTCGTCGCTCAATAAAATATTTCGCTCTTTTTTCTCACCATCAAGGCTCAATCAGCTGGTGTGAGACTGTGTGAAATTTGACCTCATGATTAAAATTTTCGTACACATCAGCGGAGCCTTTTTAGCGGTTCTTCCCGGAAAGTTTGCCTTCTGCAAACAACGACGAATTGTAGGAGCGCTTACAACATTTCCGATTTCCACAGAATTTCGGTTAACCTTTCATACTTGACATTGTAATTATTTGTGTATAGAAGATCTATCAATGTTTCACTATTTTCAGTTATGCGCTTATTAAAATTAATTATCTGATGCATTGACCAAAACTCAAAGGTTGCATTCAATTGGTTTTTATATGTTGAGCTTCTGTTCATGTCTATATTAAGGTCGCCAATTATAATATTATTTTCAGATAGATCAAACACCTCATTACCAATATCACTTAAATAATTTATAAATTCTGCATCACTTGCATTCGGCGAGTGGTAGAGATCGCCGATTTGCCATTTCACATTATATTTCTTTAGCTTAATGATAATACACCACATATTGTTGTTTTGAGTACTACGATATCTTACTTTAAATTCTATATTTTTCTGTATATACATTAAGACACCACCGGTGTGCCTGCTGTGAGAGTCACATCTGACTAGCTTATATGTATTTATATTTATTTCACTATCATTTATATCACTTATTGACAATGACAATAAGTTATTGTACATGTTTCTGAACAAAGCACTATGTCTGGCACATGGTGTAATAACCAAGGTGGAGTAATTAGGGAGAGCCTCGATTTTCAATCATCTGTCATCCTATTTGCTGTAGTTTTGACATTCATAACATTTCAATTGCCCATTCAGAAAACTTAAGCGCTTTGATAAATTGCAGCGCTTAGGCGTAAGGTCTTGAACATTTTCTGAACGATAGCTGCAAACTACATTAAATCTTAAAAATTTAGTCGATGTGGTTGTTATTGCAAAAACAAAAAAGACTTATTGCTATCATATTAAAGCCTGCTACATTATTTAGCGTAGTTTTTTGTTCGCATCAGAATTTTGAAACTCAACACAAATACCTCTCAGTAAAAAGTTGTTTAAAGCGCTTCAAAAATACTGAAGTTGCTGAACGGGCCAATTAATCAAAACACCGAAGTGTCAAAAAAAAATACGAAACAAGACAATGAAGGACAAGAAACCCAAACTTTTGAGAATTTCGTTTTTAAGTACGCCACCTTGGTTATTACACCATGGTCTGGCAATAGTCTCGCTATTAAATTTTCAAGCTCAGTACGGTTTGATGTTATGCTATTTATATTTAAATAAATACAATTGAAGTCGTTTGTTTTCTTCTGTTGTTGCTACTTTTTATTACTTATTTTGTTTAACTGTTTTAAATGCCATTGGTATGCAGGACATTCAATGTTGAATGCATTATAACTTAAATCAACTTCAATCACTTTCTTTTGAACAAGTTCACTGCAGTTAATACATTTTAGCTCATTAGATTTACAATCATTAATATGATGTCTTTCAGCACATTTACTGCATGCATTTCTGCTAGTACGATCATTTGCTTTATGTTTGAAACCTAAACACTTAAAGCACCTCATTGCAGTTTCGAATTTGTACACTCTGCATGTATCCCATTCTATATTAACTCTTTTTTGACTGATTAGTTTTTCCCAGGTTTCTATATCAGCTTCAATTAGAACGTTATACATTTCTTTCCTCGTATTCCTGTCTTCATATACTTTTAAAATATTTATTTCTTTTCGCTCACAAGCTGCGTTTTGTTTTTTAAAGCATTCTATAATTCTTTCATTGCTTAACCTTTCGGATAAACCAACAACTTAAATTTTTTTTTCTCTGAGTACTTTTACCTCGTAACTTTTTCATTTCAAATTTTTCTCCAATATTCTCATTAATTTGTTTATGCACTTGTTCATATGCTTCTTTGTTAACACACTCTATTAAAATTCCTCCATTGTTTATCTATTTTACAGATTGTATAAGATCATCTGTTTTTTATTATCACTTTTTTTTTATATATAGGTTTTGTTTTATTTGATGCAGTTTCACACACCAAATATCAACTTGAAGTAAATGTATGTAGATCTAATCAAAAATCACCGACTTTTAAGTTTCTCGTTTAGCGCAATGTACACTTGTTTAAATTAAACTCAGGTAAATTTAATTTTACTGTAGGACACTAGATTTTTAATTTTAAATACACCGATTGTGGCTCATTGTGTTGTGTGTCTCTCTCGAGCACCGCACACAGTTGATACGTTAACTACATCTTAAGTTTCCAACAATAAAGTAGTAACAGTTAATCAACCACAACAAAGTGCAGTTGATACGTTACCTACTGAAAATGAAACTATTACAGTTTCAAAGAATATTTTTGACGAAGCAGTAACTACAAATCAGCCACAACAAAGTGTAACTCATACGTTAACTACTAAACGCATAAATAGTAAAGTTTTAAGTAACAACTTAGAACAATGTAAAGGAGGAACAATTCATACGCAGAAAACTGTAGTTGAGGCGTCCCTTGCAAAACCCATAGAATGCGTAACAAATGATAATTATATCGAAACTGTGAGACATATCTTGTATGATAGGCATAACGAGAATTTTTACAAAGCAAAACAAAATGATGTGTTCATAGAAGTGCCCTGCGAAGCTGCTAAATATGGAAAACTTATTTTGTTGATAGACTCCGGAGCCGATACAAGTTTGGTCAAAGAAAGTGCAATGCGGTATTTCCCAGAACTAGATACAAAAAATGTCAAAGATTTGAGTGGAGTATTTGGCGGTAAGGTTACCACATTAGGTACGACCACTATTCAGCATAATCAGCATCCAGATCTAAGTTTAAAGTTACACATAGTGTCACTAGATCATGGTGTACCAGCTGATGGATTAGTAGGTAGAGCTATTTTGTGGAACCGAACTGTCATAAATGCCATGGATAAAAAAATTACGTTTTTCAATGAAAAACGAAAACAAATAATAGCAGTATTCACGCTTTAGCCATTGAATGACTTTAACAAAGTAGGGGAGGGTGGGGCTAAACCGGACGCGGGGCTAAACCGGACAGTCGCGATTAATCAAAAACTACTTTGAATATCGGAACGGCCATATCCGCGATGAACGCACCCTGTCGTAAGCTACTAACTTCCCAAGTGTCGATGATATTTCATCATTCAGTTTAGCGTCAGTCGTCGAAGAGTGCAGACACATGTATTTTTTCGCTTAAAGTAAAATTTTTTTTTTTCAAAATTTTTGGATTGTGAAATTAATATACAAGTGCGCAGAATATTCGGTGAGTGTTTTTAAGTAATTAAGATGTGCTGAATCGAATGGTGTTAGTGGTTCTTATGATAAAATATTTTTCATCAACGTTTTTCGATCGAGTTAAAAAAATGACACGATGGGGCTAAACCGGACACTTTTTGGTGGGGCTAAACCGGACATCTTATTTGTCATTTTAAACTCGTGTTTGTTATTCATAAACACTTCTGAAGCACATTGAATGTTTCTACGACACAACTAAAGCACTTTAAACATTGATATTAATTATTTTAAGTTATTCACAGCAAATGGTGCGTAATAACAAACGTAAAATGCCTGCAGTCGATAAGGAAAAAATGAAATTAGCTGTTATTTCGGTGATTCGTGATAAAACGTCGATTGGAGATGCATCAGAATTGCATGGTGTCAAGCGAACAACATTGGCAGATTGGATCAAGAAAACCAGATGAAGGTTTTGATTAAATTTCAATATTTTCCGATTTTCCGTTAAGTTTTCGTTGAAAAAAAATATTTTAATTTTTCTATCCAACATTTTTTTCATCATATTTTTGCGTTTAGCACCTAAAATCAACATTTTTTCAATCAAATACAATCTTTTCTTGTACGAAACACATCGAAATACATCAATAAAGATTCAAAATAACATTTAAACATAATGTGCCTTCATGTTTGTTATTCATTTTGGTTTTGGCGCGACTGTCCGGTTAAGCCCCACCATTTTTGGCTTTTTCGATTTCGAGGTTGGTATAGTCTGAATGAGCTCACGCCAAACTGAATACATATTAAACCATCAAACGATATGCCATTTGTAGCTAAAGGATGTAGCTTTCGAATGATATATAACACCCCAGGTTTCGGAAAATTTTTTTACATTATTTTTGCAAAAAGACAAAAAGTGTTCGGTTTAGCCCCACCTCCCCCTACTATATAATACAGAAACAGCAGTCGAAGCTCGAACTGTAAAAATAGTACCGTTATGTGTTAAAACAACATAAGAAGGAGTTGTCATACACAAACAAGAACTTTCACAAGGAGTTTACATGGGAGAAGCCCAAAGTGAAAAATGGCATAGTATATGTGCCAATATTAAACTCGTCGGAAGACCAGTTTATAATTGGTAAATATTTTAAACCAAAGTTTTCTAATCATAACAAATTTATAGTGGAAACAAATACCACAATAAATATTATAATGGAACAAAATGTGAGGGAAAGATTAGATAAACTATTTGAATCCATTGATTTGGATCCTAACTTAAGCAGTGAAGAGAAAGCTTGCATGGAAAATATATGTGCATCTTTCCATGATATATTTTTATTAGAAGGTGATTGCTTATCATATACTCCAGTTTTAAAGCACAATATCCCTACACTGGCGGGGCAACCCCCAATAAATCAAAAACAGTATAGACTACCTCATTGGAATGGAATGGAAATTAATAAACAGGTAGGAGAACTGTTAGATGAAGGGATAATTTCACCAAGCACCTCACCTTGGAATTCACCATTATTACTTGTTCCTAAGAAAAGTGGAAAAGATGGCGAGAAAAAATGGAGATTAGTTATAGACTTCAGAAAATTGAATGAAGCCACAGTCAAACAATTTTTTCCCATTCCACGAATAGATGAAATTTTAGATCAATTAGGACACAGTAGATATTTCTCCACCTTGGATTTAGCAAGTGGTTACCACCAAGTATTGGTGAATGATGACGATAAAGAAAAAACAGTATTTAGTACGGGGTTAGGACATTTTGAATTTAACATTGGTTAATTTGGTCTAACTGGAGCACAAGCAACTTTTCAACGGATCATGAACCATATTTTAACAGGACTCCAAGGTCTAGAATGTTTTGTCTATTTAGATGACATTGTCATATACGGGAAAAACTTACGTGAGCATGAGGAAAGGCTACGTAAAGTGTTCACAGTATTAAGACAACATAATCTAAAGTTAAACACGAAAAAATTAAATTTTTTGCGTCGTGAAGTGGTTTATTTAGGACATAAATGTTCAGAACATGGAGCCCAACCGGATTCAGATAAGGTGAAATGTGTAAAAAACATACCAGTGCCTAAAAACAAAAAAGAAGTACAGGCATTTCTAGGTCTGGTAAATTACTACCGGAAATTTATTAAGTACACGGCAAGACTAGCATTGCCAATAAACAAATTATTGAGGAAAGATGCGAAGTTCATTTGGTCAAATGAGTGCCAAAAATCATTTGAGGACTTAAAAAAGGCGATAATGTCACCACCCATATTGATATATCCAGATTTTTCCAAGGAATTCTTGTTAACCACGGATGCCAGCAATGATGCAATTGGTGCAATTATATCACAAGGGGAAGTCGGTAAAGATAATCCGATAGTATTTGCCAGTAGATACCGAGAAAAGGTATTCAACCATTGAAAAAGAATTTCTCGCTATAGTGTGATCAACGAAAAATTTTAGAGCATATTTACTTGGTAGACATTTCAAAATATATACCGATCATAAACCATTACGTGGTATATCCAACCTTAAGGATCAAACATCACGCTTGGCACGCTTCCGACACAAACTTTCGGAATATGATTTTGAAATAATTTACAAACCTGGAAAAAGAAACTTAAATACAGACGCTTTAAGCAGAATACCACAAATTGATGAACAAATAACAGTGGTACAAACTAGGTCAAAATCAAAAAATTCTGAAAAGACGGAAGAGGATATTTCAAATGAGGTGGACAAAGACACGGCGATTGACATCAGCCAAAAAGAAAAGGTGATTGTATTGAAGGACCCTAAGAAAATAGAAATAATATTAAGGGATTTTCATAGTACACCATTAGGCGGGCATCAAGGTGCAGTAAAAACGCTTCTAAGAATAAGAAAGCAGTATAGATGGCCAAGCATGCAAAAAGATGTAAAGGAATACATTAAAAAATGCACCAAATGTCAAACAAACAAGAGTTCAAGACTCACAAAAATGCCTATGGTTTTAACAGATACTCCAAACAGACCTTTCGATAAAGTGAACATGGACATAGTCGGCCCATTACCTGAAACGGTATTAGGAAATAAGTATATACTGACATTTCAGGATGATTTTTCAAAATACATATATGGCGTGTGCTGCAATGACCGATACAGAAGCAAGTACGATCTCTAAAAAATTTTATGACGAAATCATTGCCAGGTACAATATCCCAAAGATATTATTTACTGACAATGGTACAAATTTTATAGCAAAATTGTTTTCGGACACTTGTAAGATGCTGGGAATTAAGAAGTTGCACATAACACCATATCATCCGCAGGCTAATGGTTCTTTGGAAAGAAGCCACAGACCACTAACAGAGTACTTGCGAAGTTTTGCTAAAGAAGATGGTTCGAATTGGGACCAATGGCTGACAACAGCCATGCATGTCCATAATAATACGACACATACTTCTACTAAGCAAACTCCGTTTCGTACTTTGTACGGTTTCGACTTTGAATTGCCTACGAATTTGAAACGAAAATGTTCACCACTATATAACGCGGAGGATCAATCAAAAGTATTAAAGTTTCAAATTCAAAGAACTCACGAACTAGTGAGGAAGAATCAAGAAAAGCCAAAAGAATTATCGAAAAAACAATATGATGTTTCAACCAACCCAGTTAAATTTAAACAAGGGGATAAAGTTTTGATGAAAAATCAGACTAGAAAAAATAAATTTTCTCCCATATGGATAGGCCCATTTGAAGTTTTGGGAGACAGAGGGCCTGTTATAACAGAAGTTGTAATAAAAGGAAAGAAAAAGAAGTTTCATAATAATTTATTAAAATTATTTAACGAACCTAAATAAAATTTTTTTTTTTTTTTTGAATTAAAACATTTTGCAAAGTGTGCTATAATAAGCATACGCGGTCACATATAACTAACCTACCTCAACGGTAGTAGTAGAAATATGACACATTTCATTTCAATTAAAATAAGCTCAAATGCAAAACGAAAATAATAAAAGCAAATGCAGCTTGGGTTCAGCTTTGTACATATGAGTATCAACATTTCTTTATTTTGCAAAATGAAATGAAACAAAACGAAAAAACAGCAACTTTAGCTGAAGTAAATAAAACAGAAATAACCTAGACAACTTAATTTGAAAGTTTTTAGAGGAAAGAATTTTTATTCTCGCTACAAGCTATGCGTAATATATATTTGTGTGCATACAAAAGGTGTATACATATATATAGCATACAAAAAAAATTAAAATTTCTGTTTCAAAACTAAGAAAAGACTAAATTTGAAACTCAGATAAATTATTAAAACATTCTGGGTACAGACTCATTAAATTATTTTCAAAACAGAACAAAACTTTTTGTTCTATTGAAATAAATGACCTTAAATAAGGATAACAAATTAGTAATTTCTATGTAATGAGAAAACATATCAGGGGCTTACAAACAAAAGTAGACAAGTCACAAATGGTAAATTTTTGAAATTTTTATGGTAACACTTTCATCGGTCATTCAGATTCAAATTTTAAATTAAATATCAGACTAAATACGCTACGTTCCAAAGCTATTTTGCTTTGAAATTACAGTTGAGCAACAGAATTGGATGTCCTCAGATGTCACTTACAAAGCTGGTTAAGTCCACATTAGCCAATAAGAACGCTCCATTTTCAATTGCGCTCGAACGTTTTTGTGAGTGTCAGTGCTCGGCATTTTAATAAAAAGTTAGAAAATTTTGAAGCATTTAAGCTTATTTTAATTGCAAATGCAAAATGAATTATAATGCTTGAGATGTACTTCCAAATAAAAGTAGAAAAAGGCAGGCACATTCGGAAAAATAGAAGACAAATGTTGCGAAGAAAGAGAGGTAATTCCAGGGCCGGATCTTTGTTTACATTGCAAAACAAGTGACTTTTTGTTTTAGATACTCAAATAAAGGGCTGCCTGTAAATTCCCTCAAAATTCGTGACATGAAATCGTTGTAGCAAATATATCACGGCGACCAGCGCACGATGGGCTTGCTGACCATTTTGCTGGTCAAAACCTATTTTTGTCACACTCTGTATTGTTTTGTTGTTGTTGCAATATAATAGAAAATACTTCAAATCAAACAAAAATGCACTTTGTTTTTGTAAATACTAATTTCCAGATTAACAGCAAACCATAAAAGTTTAGTTTTCTAAGTAGAGTTGTGAATACAACTACGTGCGCGTTTTTATTAGGGTTATTAAATTTAATAAAATATCATTCTTAAATAAGTTAAAAAAAAGTTATATGAAAAAGAAAGGTCATGGTAAGTTCTTTATATAAATGTATATTAGAGCGGTTCAAAATAAAAACTTTTTTAATTTTTAGAGATGTGTCAGCGGATTACAATAGCCTCATATGTCTGGACAAAGCACATTACTAGGGTTAAGGTTAATATTGAAAACTGGATTAGCACCTTCTGTTTTAAGTTGTCTACCAATTTTCAAAAATATTGATTTGAAAAATGGTGCAAGTTATAGAAGTTATCAAATTTTCCAACAAAGTGGGTATGGTTTTCGGGCAATTATCGATCGAGGTACCCGAATTCATGATTAGTTTTTCTTCTCCTTCTTTCTTTTAAAAAAAATTTAAAATTGACGGGAAAAAATTAAAACGTACCGATTTTTCACTTTCTAGTTGCAAGACGTACCATATTATTTCGGTCCCGTGTACATTATTGTTAATGTATTGTTATTTGCTTAAAAGAATGCCAAAACCGCATATCAAAACCGATATCTCCGTGATGTCATATTTCTATGTGTTTTTATGAATAAAGATGATTAATATTATTTCACTGATTATTATTTTACTGAATACGTCCCTGGTTTGTATGTTAGCAACAAACTTGGTTATATCTCGTTTGCTTACAAATGAAACTAGCTATGTCCGCCATTTGGAAACAGAGTTAGATATGTCCATTCATCTTATTAAAATAACCCTTATTATTTAAAAGATACCGTGCTAAATATGTTTTTAAAATAATAAAAACATGATTTTCTTTTATTTTATGGATTTTTCTTGGCTATAGCATGTTAACAAGTTCGTAAAGTGTTTTTCTCAGTTTGTGTAAAGTCACATCTGAAGGACTTGACTACTTTTGTTTTTAGACCCCTGATATATATTTGTATAAATACGTTTTAACACGTATGTATATACGTATATAGACGTAATTAAGACTTGTTGAATATACATACGATGTAAGCACCACATATATCGTAAACCAAGCAATCAAGTCAGTTCAACGACTTGCTTAAATGTTATTGTTATTGACATGATAACTTTTGCAGAATTGCATAACTTGAAATTATGTCATAAATGTTGGTAAACAAAGCCAGCACAATTAATAAAAAATAAAGAGCGCTTCAAAAGAAAGTAAAACGGAAATTTAGAAGCAAGTTTTATCATTAAAATATAATTAATAAAATTAAAACGGAGTAATTGCCGTGCATATATACAGTGTTGGAAAAAATAATAGGGACAAGCGCAGCAAAAAAATGTATTATTGCATAATTTTTTATGCTACAATCTGTTTTTAATGGAATTGACTGTAAAGTTACCTTATATAATGGGTCTCAATTTAGCAAAATCAAACAAGTATGAAAGTGCACGGATTTTGCATGGGAGCGTCTTGAATGGGCACAGTTAATTTTTTAGCTGGAAAAAATAATAGGGACAAAATATAATTTTGAGTTCCTTGGACAAAGTCTGTTAATAAAAATGATCTTAACTGGTAAGTTGTATTTTAGAATGATATATTAAATACTTTATATGTGGATCTTTTACTTTCTTGCTAGTCTTAATCGATATTTATTGGAAATGGGTCGTGAAAAACATTGTTCCCAAGCTTAAAGAGATACTTTTAAAAAATTGAGAAAATCAGGCCAAAAATGTGAGATATGGCCAGTATAATGTAGTGCTCTAAGGACGTGATATCCAATGCTCTGAAATCAGTTGCAAAAAGAGAGAGCAGATTTAGAAATCCAAGATTTCACCAACTTCGACGAACGTTTTGGATCATTGTCGTGCATAAATTCCCATTGAAGAGGCAATTCCTCTTCTGAATAAGGCAACATTGTATAACTAAATATGTTTACGTAATCTACAGCGCATATTTTGTCTTTTATTCAAAAAATTTACCTAACACCAGCCGCCGAAAAGGAACCCCCTTATCATTAGAGATTCGCCACAATGTGAAACAGTGTATCTAACATCGAATTTCGCATTTCTGGGCCGCCTAACGAAGATTTTTCCGTCAGAACTAAACAAATTAAGTTTAGTTTTGAAGATGTACTTTGGTCTAACGAAACCAAAATTAATTTGTTTGGTTCTGATGGAAAAATCTTCGTTAGGCGGCCGAGAAACGCGGAATTCGATTCGATATACACTGTTAAGCACGGTGGCGAATCTATAATGATAAGGAGGTTCTTTTTCGGCGGCTAGAAATGGACAAATTTTTTCGATATAAGACAAAATATGCGCTGCAGATTACGTAAACATACTTAGTTCAATGATGTTGCCATATGCAGAAGAGGAAATGCCCCTTCAATGGGAATTTATGCACGACAATGATCCAAAACGTCGTCGAAATTGGTGAAATTTTGGATTTCTTTCTCTGCACTCTCTTTTTGCAACTGATTTCAGATCATTGCAAGTCATGTTCTTAGAGCACTCCATTATACTGGCCATATCTCGAATTTTTGACTTAATTTTCCCAATTTTTTAAAAGCATCTCTTTAAGCTTTGGAACAATGTTTTCCACGACCCATTTACAATAAATATCGATTAAATCTAGCAAGTAAGTAAAGGGTCTCCATATAAAGTATTTACTATATCATTCAAAAGTACAACTTACCACTTAAGATCATTTTTATTAACAGACATTGTCCAAGGAACTCAAAATTATATTTTGTCCCTATTATTTTTTCCAGCTAAAATATGAACTGTGCCCACTCAAGACGCTCCTATGCAAAATCCGTGCACATTCATACTTGTTTTATTTTGCTAAATTAAGTTCCGTTAAATAATGTAAATTTACAGTCAATTCCATTAAAAACAGATTGTAGCATAAAAAAATATTCCAATAATAAATATTTTGCTGCGTTTGTCCCTATTATTTTTTCCAACACTGAATATATATATATTTTTATGCATATTAGATAAATGCATAAGCATATATATCATTTACACGTATTATTAGTTACATAAAATAAACACTTAATTACATTGATATTTTTACAAGATAGATTTATAACTTAACAGATTAGAAAATATTGAATATTTTTGTTTTAAAAAGATAAATATAAAACTTATCAATTAAAGTAATAACCATTCATAATTAAATGATAGAGGAAATAGATATTTAGCTAAATAGATAGCTATTTTATTATCATGGTCCTATACTACAGTAGATTGGCAGTAGCAGATGGCCAAAAGCTTGTCACACTAATGATTCCAAGGATGAAAACTCACTAGTTTTTTATCCTTTTGATCAAGAACTCCATTAAAAATAAAAATTATGATCAAAACTTAAAAATGAATGCAAATTTAAAGCTAAGCTGAAGAATATTTCATGCACAATAAGCAAAATATCCAGCGATAATAGCTAAATCATTCAATGTTTGTCAATCCTTACATTGTGATAACCAAACCAAAGGAAGGGAGGGGGTGACAGTTTACAGCATAACGCCTCCCTTGTCGAAAAACTGTGGCATAAGCCGTCTCATCATGATTTGAAATGATGGTAGCCAGAAAAATGACATACAGCCAGCCTTATGTTGAAGCTAAACATACAAGGCTGATAAAAACAAGTGTTGGATCTTGAATCAAATCAAAAGTTAAGTTTGTGGTATGACTAAGCAAGCGAAGCCACAAAGTCAAAGCCAAGCAGTTTCCAACCAAGGGGAACAAGCGGTGACGGAGAAAAGTAGGGCCATGAATTAGGTAAGGTCATTTAATAGATTATCTTAAATATATGTATATAATTATCATACACTTTTAGAGAAAACAATTTTAAACTAATAACTAAAAGTTAAAAATAAAATAAAAAACATAATGATACACAATAATGTGTTATTAAGAAAAAATTATAGTTAATTCTTAACCATAATTTTTTTTATCCAAAGGGGTGAGGAATGTTAACAAAAACGACACATTATGGTATATTTTTGGGATGATGATTAACATCATCCAATAACAGTAAATTTCTGTTATTATAATACGGCATATTTTTGGGCATTTGCTTATTTGTTGATCAGTTTAAGTTGCTATGTGAAAGTTCTACTTGTTGAATAATAACAAGAATGAGAACACAATGCAATGAACTGCAACAACAAAATAGCAAACAATTGCAAGTTATGAAACCCGGAAATATGCCAACCTCACTATTGTTGTAGGCCAAAATTTAAACTAGAATAAGATTTTTGCTTATCAAACATTTTGTTCCGGTTTATATTTTTAAAAAAGGCCAAATAATTAAACCTAGAATAAATTTCTGTAGGTCAAATATTTGCTAAGTAGATTAAGTTTGTTTTTATTTAAATTGTTGTTTTTGTTATCTAAGTAAATTATTCTAGCATGTATTTTGTTACTGTAATTATCTGTATGAGGTGTTAAGCTATGTAAGATTTTATAATAAAATCAGAGTTTGTTCTGAGCTACGAAAAGAAAGAAGTACAGCCAGCGAAATAGCTATATAAGCATGCAATATTTTTATATATTTATCATGTTAAAAAGTTACTATGAAATTAACGGTAAAAAGTGAGTATGCAGAAAGCAAGAACGATTTGTGAAAAGGATTTTTCAATTTTGCTTTCGATATTTACTTTGAAAATAATACCGTTATCAGCACGTCTTCTACCTCATCATTTTTTTTTTTTTTTTTCAAAGGAAATAGCTATATGTGCAAAACAAAACTTTTATTTATTTCAATTGTTTAACATATAAAAAACGACTTAACTTTATATTAATATTTTGTGGATGCACCTTTATTGATTAAAACAGTATTCATACGCCGCACAGTGGCGCCTTTTGCGATTTCGCGTTGCTAAAATCATAACTTTTGAACGGGTAAAAATTTTTGAGTAAAGTTTTTTGATTTTGGTTGGTAATTTCTGTAGATATGACATATATAAGATTCAGGTTTGAGGCTTAGCTATAAATACTTTTAAAAAGTGGTGAAAGTCCAAATTTCGAAATTTTTAGTTTTTAGTGGAATGAATTCATAAAAAAAATTTTTTTTTTATAAATTTTAGTGCGTTTTATTCAATTAATGAACTTTTGATACTTTAAAAATTTTTTAAATACTTTTTTAAAAAAATTTTTTTTTTCAATTTTTACTAATTCATTCATATGCATTTATTTTTTTATCTCTTAACATAATTTATAAAGTCTTTCTCAAAGGCTAGAAAAGTTTTAAAAAAAGGGTTACAGTAATAAATTAGGTAATTTCTTTAAAAAATCAACAACAATCTACAATTCTATAAAAATATCATCATTATTTTGGATATCTAAGAAACTTAAAACAGTACTACAGAATTTATCAGTCAGTTCTTTTCGTGACCTAACGTGCCTAAGTGATGAAATCAAAGGATCTGAAGATGCTGAAAGTATATTGAACAAGTCCTCATTCTGTCGAATACGTGAAATTTTACATGTATTGCTATATCTGTACTTCTTATAATCTTTGTTTTTAGACTCTTGGGCTTCTTCTGATAATTCTCCTATTGATAAGGCTTGATAATTGATAATTTGTCCACTATGAGCTAAGATCTTATGGACAGAGGGTGTCAGTAATTTTTGGCTGTATTTATGTTCTAATATGTCTGCAGTTTCCTTGGTATACTTTTCAAATTTTTCTACTTTAACGGGTTCTCTACAGGATAGTACGTTTAAAATAACTTGTAATCTTTTTATAACGTCCTCATCGACTCCCTTTATTTCTGAAGTTGTTTCTGGTTTCTCAAAAAATCGCCTTGCTGTGTTTCCGTCATTTGTGTTACCAAATCCTTGCTTAGGATTATCTATTATAATACCCAGTTTTTCTCGAAATTGATCTTGTATTATTTTTTTTCTTAACTTTTGGTGTTTGGATTATCATCATTTGCTATGCTGTAGGCTAGTTTCAGAATAAATTCCATGGATCTTATCCTTGCATGTAATTGCGAAATGCCGTACTCATAATTGTGTTCATCGTTGGAGTCATCATTACTTCGGAAATGTTTTTGTGAACGCTTACATATAGCACAAGATCTAGTAGATTTGGTGCCAGTTATCTCATTAAGTACTTTTCCGTCAATTATTGTTAAAAATAATTCGTGTCTAATTATAATTTCTTTGTCATCATTTCCTTCAAATATGGTGGGTTGAAGTTTTTTTATTTGTTGTTTTATATTGCTGATGGTGCTTCTTATTTGATCTGAAGATTCTTTTGCGTACTTAAACATTATAGGTCGACAATAAAGAACTGATGATGGTCGAGGGTTTTTCCAATGTTCAGCATTTTCACTCCTTATTCGAAGTGGGGCTATTGAAGCCATAAGCATGTTGACATCTGAAATATTTTGTCCATCTTCTGTAGAAATTTTTTGTTTATATGCACTTTGTCCAGATTATCCATTACGGCCCCACTTTGTTAACAAAGAAATATTATCTGGGAACGATTGTATTTCATGGTTGCTTATACTGCTCAAAATTCGCTTAGCGGTATGATCTAGTAAATCTTGGAGTCTAACTTCAGCTGACACAACTTTGTAGCTGGGTAAAACATCTGCGTTGTGGCTTCTTAATGAATTTCTCAAGTTGTTATATTTTTCCTTTGAAAGCCCCAAATCTAGGAAAAGCGCTAAAGCACTGGAACCGTCATATTTTATGGGATCACATTGTGGAGTAGGAATACTTTTTTTGATTCGATCGACTCTTGTTGGGCTTTTATACAAATACAGGTACAAAATATTGTGTTACAAACCTCAAACATAATACTTGTTCAGCGAAAAAATTTAACTACCTAATAAGCTAAATTCCTTGTATGATATCTACTGTAATAAAAAAGCTGTCTATAAAGTTGGCCTGCACTAGAGTTCACTGTTATCAGAAGTGCTTCTACCTGTATTCTATACAAAAAATACAGCTTTATTCTATTTGACATTACTAGATATTTTAAAATTGCATTAAAAACTTAGATATAAATATCTGAGGCAAGTATTACCATTTCGCTATACAAAAGAGTGAAATGATTTGGAAAAAGTGACAAATCAAGCGTTTTGGAGGTGGGGTAAAGCCCATATTATATGGGCAGAAGTTTTCTAGGTGCTCTTTACATATGCATCTATTTGCGTCAAATAGTTTTGGAAATAGGAAGAATAAATTTAGAAAGGGGCGTGGTAACGTCCATATTTACAATTTTTAATTTATTTTGAGTGATGTCTATATTCGCTAAAAACATTCTATCAAATTCAGATTAACAATTTCCAAGTCAAAATATCATAGACTGAAAATCGTCATAACACAACAAATTCAGTTTTATGCATATCATGTCACATAAGTAGCTATAACTTCTTACCTGGCAAATATATGCAAGGCACGCTTCAAGCATTCTGGATGTGCGTCCATTTCGGGGGGTCAACATTGACTCCGACCACTATCTTGTTGCAGCTAAGATCCGCATGCGGCTATGCAATGCGAAGAATGTACGCACGGGCATGCAACGAAAGCTGGACGTCACCAAGCTGCAATCACAACGGACTGCCGAGGCGTACTCCGCTCAACTCTCGGTTAAGCTCAACCAACCAACCTCTGGAACCGACGACGCCGGTGGACTTTGGACACACATCTCCCACTCCATGCGTGCTGCTGCCGAGGAAGTCATTGGTTTTCGACGCGGGTGCTGACGGCCTGCCAGCTGAGTTGTTTAAAGCTGGTGGCGATGAATTGATAAGGTGCATGCATCAACTCATCAGCAAAATATGGCTAGCGGAAAGCATGCCCGACGATTGGAATCTCAGCGTGCTTTGTCCTGTAATAAAGAAAGGAGACCCGACAATCTGCGCCAACTACAGGGGTATCAGTCTTATTTCCATCGCATATAAGATCCTCTCGAGCGTATTGTGTGAAAGATTGAAGCCGTATACAGAAACGCTGATCGGATCCTATCAGTGTGGCTTTAGACCTGGTAAGTCCACCATAGACCAGATTTTTACACTACGCCAAATCCTGGAGAAAACCCATGAATATCAAATCGACACTCATCATCTCTTCGTCGATTATAAAGCTGCGTTCGATAGCCCAGTGCGGGATTGCCTATACGCAACAATGTCTGAGTTCGGTATACCTGCAAAGTTGATAAGGCTCTGCAGGATGACGTTGAGCAATACGTTTAGCTCCGTCAAGGTAGGGAATGACCTCTCCGGAACTTTTAATACCGAGCGAGGTTTCAGACAAGGCGACCCGCTCTCGTGCGATCTCTTCAATTTCATTATGGAGGGGATCGTACGAAAAGCCGGTGTGCATCATAATGGCACCATTTTCTTCAAAGGTGTTCAGCTCCTTGCGTACGCTGATGATATTGATATTATCGGTCGGAGTAAGAGAGATGTTACTGCTGCTTTCACTGCTATTGAAAAGGAATCAGCCAAAGTGGGTTTGACGGTAAACGAGGGCAAGACGAAATACATGATGTCTACTAACAACAACAAGAGAGCACGGGATCTAGACTCTCATGTTACAGCGGGCAACTGTAAATTAGAAGTTGTCAAGGAATTCATCTACCTTGGCACTGCCGTAACCAGCAACAATGATGTCAGTCTGGAGATTAAGCGGAGAATAACAATTGCTAATAGGTGCTACTACGGTCTCAGTAAGCAATTACGTTGCAGAGCTCTCTCTCGATCGACAAAGCTAACACTCTACAAGACGCTCATTCTACCTGTGCTTCTTTATGGCGCTGAGGCATGGGTGGTTTCGACAACAGACGCAGCCGCTCTTGGGGTGTTCGAGAGGAAAGTTCTCCGCAAAATCTTTGGTCCTGTTCTAGTTGGCGACGACTATCGCATTCGAATGAACCACGAGCTGTATGAGCTCTACGCCAACATTGACATAGTTAAGCGTATAACAATACAGCGACTACGCTGGCTGGGTCATGTCCATCGTATGGATAAAGAAGCTCCAGCGAAAAAGGTATTCGAAGGGAAGGTCCCCGGTCAACGACGAAGAGGGAGACCATGCCTCCGGTGGATAGACCAAGCTGAGGAAGCCCTAACCGCGCTTGGCATTAACGATTGGAGAAGGCGCGCGCAAAACAGAGGCGCCTGGCGAGAGCTAATGAGGTCGGCCGTAACCTGACAACGGGTTGTTATGGCCATCTAAGTAAGTAAGTAAGTAAGACCTATATGATTTTTGTTGGCAGATATGTCAACTATAATTTCCCATTCACCAATCCTTGATTGAGATTGATTTGTGGGTTATAGGCCAAGGTAAATTTGAAAAACTATGGTAAAAACGACCTTTTTTAAAAAATTCATGAAAATTACTAACTAAAATTTTTTTTCTACATCTTGTGGAAATTATTTATTTTAAAATACCATAAATTCAGAGAGCATACGTCAAATTTCCATGTTTTTTCAAACTTTTGAAATTTTCCATTTCTAATATTGCAAAAAATGTAAAAAAATGCTATTTTAATGAACGATAAAAAGTTATCCAACTTTGAGCACCGATAAAAACCAAAATACTGGTCATAAATCAAAAAAGTTTTCGGCTTTAGAACCTTTGGTCAATTATCTGTCAAATAAAAAAAAAAAAAGTTTCGAAAATCAGAAATCGAAAATTTGATTTTAGCAATCACTTTTTGAAAAAGGAGCCACTGTGCGCCGTGGCATGGAGTCCACTAGCCTGGAGAAGATTATCTGGAATTTTTGTCCATCCGTCCATGATGACACATTTAAGGTATTTTAAGCTTTGATATTGCCTTCCATTTTTATAAACTTCTTGTGCCAGGATGCCCCACAAATTTTCCATCGGATTTAAGTACGGACTGACCGCAGGCCACTTCAAAACTGGTATATTCCTGCCTTCAAAAAACTGCTTCATAAATTTTGCAGAGTGAATCGGTGCATTATCTTGCTGAAACGTCCAGTTATCATCATAGTTTTCAGCAGCAAACTCTATAAGTACATTATCCAGTAGTTCAACATAATATTTGGAGTTCATTTTATGTGAAACAAAGCAAATTGGACTCTTTCCTCGATGACCGAATGCTGCCCAACACATAAGCGATCCGCCTTGGAAATTGCGTGCTGATCTTGTCTGACGTGGAAGCCTTGTATCTTGCCAAATTTTTTGCAAACCATCAGGGCCATCTAAGTTGAATTTTTTCTCATCGGAAAAAATAACCGATTGCCACTCATCGTCCCAAAATTTGTGTTTTTCAGCAAATTCCAATCTGGCTATCTTGTGCCGGTTTAAAAGCAATGGTTTGGCCAATATTTTTTCATACTTAAGGTGTTCGCTTTTACTTAAAATTTGTTGAACCCTTCTTTTTGAGACATTCAGATTTAATTGATCTTTAATTTGTGCTGCACTTATGCTTTTTGAAGCAGCTAAGCGATGAATTTCTCTCTTTGCTCTGTTGTTGACAAGTGGTTTGGGACCAAATTTTCTAATTTTTAAATAATTCGTAGGATCTTTCAAAAAGTTTCCAATTGTATTTCTATGTCTGTTCATTTTTTGAGAGATTTCAATAATATTCGCTCCCATTTCATGATACGTTTTGATTTTAGCTTGCTCTGTTTCACTCAGTGAACACCCGCGTGGCATATTTTCCTAATAAAAATATTTGACTAATTTATAATTTCTAAAAAATAAATAATATTACCTCTTAGTTATTCTTTCACTTCTCAAAAACAAAAATTTTACTTTTCGAAACCAAATCAACAGTTTAAATTGACAACTTATCGCTTTAACGACCAATGCACATATAGCTATTTCCTTTGAAAAAAAAAAAATGACGAGAGAGAACACTTGTTGATAACGGTACTATTTTCAAATTAAAACAAGTTAAGGTGTTATTTTCGGCGAGGCCGAAACTCACATACCCTACACTGCACTGAAAGTACCTTTTCATCAAGTTTTAAGAAGACGTTGAAGAGGTTGAATAAGTCGAAAAAAATTTGAAATGTTAGAAAGGTTGACAGAGGTTGAAAAATGTTGAAAAGTCGTAAATATGTATATGCAAAATGATGAAAAAAGTTGGAAGAGGTTGAAAAAGTCGAACAAATACATATAGAATATATTGGAAAAAGTTAAAGGGTTGAAAAAGTCAAAAGAATATGGAAAATGTTGAAAAAATCGAATAAAAATGAAAAATTTGAAATATGCCACGCCCACTTCTCCAATTCCGCCCACTTTTGGTTCAACAAATTATATTTGTGATCGACATTCTCATATTAAATTTCAGCACAATAGCTTGTATAGTTTAATTTTAAATTTAGGGCGGTGACACACCCACTGGTACAATCCAGCCCGGTTTTGATCCAGAAATAGCTTTTCATAAGCAAACCCCTAACACCAAATTTTAGTATGATTGCTCACTTATTTCGATAAATATGCCACTTAATGTATTTTATTTGTATGGGAGGTGCCACGCCCACTGGTGCTATTTCAGCCACTTTTGATTCGGATATACTCTACAGCAACTGAACCACTTTCATTAAATTTCATAGCAATTGCTGCAATAGTTTACTTAAAACAGCGCTTACAAATTTATGTTAATATGGGAGGTGCCACGCCCACTGATGCAATTCTGTCAAAACTAATTTATTTTTAAAGCCTATAGTAACTGACATCTAAACACCAAATTTTATGAAGATTACTCTCTTGGTACACTATTTATAACAATAAACAGTTTTGCTTATATGGGAGGTGCCACGCCCCCAGGTAATATTGTACCAAATTTTTGTAATAAAAGACCTTACAGCAAGTATATCTACCTCACTAAATTTCATCACGATTACGTTGTTCGTTCTCTTAATATAACTTTTATAAATATTGTGGGCGGTGCCACGCCCTTCAACGAGTTTTTTCAATAAAGAGGCTGAGCTTGTGTTGATGACAGCTTTCAGCGGCATCATCTCCAAGATTTTTATGAAAATCGTTTGTGACAATTTTGAGATATATGGAATCAAAATTTTTAGCAGTTGAAAAGTGCCACGCCCACTTTTTCAATTCCGCCCACTTTTATCTCAACTCAAGTTTTATTTGATATGTATCCGTTTACCAAATTTCATAACAACATCTTGCACGGCTTACGAGATATGGTGGTATAAAGGTTAAAATTTGGGGCTGTGCCACGCCCCTGTAGGAAGCTTTGAAAACTTGAAACCTAACCTAATCCTAATCTTGTTCACATGTGCATCAAAGATGAATGGAAAAAAGTTCAAAAGAAAATCAGAAAGCATACTGCAGTTGTTGGTAGAAATGAAGTTACTGAGTTAGATGTTGCTGTATCCAAAAAATGGGTCCATTTATCATCATTTAAGTCAACTGTTACTGAAAATGACATAGTTTCATTTGTTGAAAAATATGCTGGCATTGATAAAATTCATATTGTATGTTACAAATTACTAAAAAAAGGAGTATCTATTGATGATGTGAAGTATTTAAATTTTAAACTTGGTGTTTCACCTCAGTTTTATAAATTGCTATTTGCCCCATCTTTATGGCAAATTAATGTCAAAGTTCGCCCTTTTCGGGCTATTCAAAAACCCGGAGAATCTCCACCTCTAATTTAGTACTGCCGTCTATTATTCCTAGCAGGAATGTCTCTAAACTGCTTAAAATATACTTCCAAAATATTTCTGGAATGCGTACAAAGTGCTCAAATGTTTTTCGTGCTACTTCTCAGTTGGATTTTGATGTAATTGTTTTAGTCGAAACTTGGCTAAATGCTGACTTTTTGGATGCTGAATTTTTTGATGCCAATTTATTTACTGTCTACCGTAAAGATAGAGATTTTGTTAAAACTGGCTGTTCCAGAGGAGGTGGTGTACTTGTAGCAGTTAAGCGTTCTTGGCGTTCTTCGTTAATGGTACTTCAGAATTTAGACACGCTTTTTGATCAGCTCTGCGTTTCTGTTATTGGACCTTCTGGTTTACTGATTATCTGTGTTTCGTATATCCCACCTAATAGTGCGAATGAAGTATATGCTGCTCATGTAGACAATATTGTTGATCTCACCAAGAATATGACTGATAATGATCATATCTGTATACTAGGTGATTTTAATTTACCTGCTGTTAAGTGGTCTTTTATGTCAGAAAGCATTTATTTAACACCTTCAAATGTTAATCATCTAAATGAAATGAATCTTATTGATTCTATGTTCAGTGTTGGTCTTGCTCAAATTAATTACATTATTAATAAACTTGGCAGGATATTAGATTTAATATTTATTTCTGGTAACATAAATTTCTCTTTTGAAGAGTGCTTGCACCCTATTGCGGCCTCTGATATGCATCATGTACCGCTATTATTGGAAATTGATTTTTATGAATTTATTAATATTTCTTTAAATGCATTGAACTCTACAAAATTTAACTTTAACAAATGTAATTTTCAGGTTTTAAATGCTTTATTCGATAGAAATGATTGGAATTTTCTTTTCCACAAAAAAAATGTTTTAACATGCTTTGATACTTTTTTGAATCTTATTCATTCTATTTGTAAAAGTAACATTCCATTGGTAAAAAATATGATTCATAAGTTACCTTGGTATACTAAGGGTCTAAAGAAACTAAAAAATCTGCGAAATAAGTTTTCTAAAATCTACAAAGCTACAAATAATGTTGTTGATAAGATAAAGTTTGAGCACTATGCAAGGGAATTTAATTTTCTAGATAAATTTTTATATAAGCAATATATCTTACGGATTGAGTCATCTATTAAAGATAACCCGAATTCTTTCTGGCGTTATGTGAAATCAAAAAACAATACTTCTGATGTTCCTACTGCTGTATTTTGGGAAGGTAAAACTTCTGCATGTATCGATGATATAGTAAATATGTTTGCGGATTTCTTTAAATCTAATTTTGTCCCCGATAGTAATTGGAATGATCCATTCATACTAAATGGCATTCAATCAGTAATTGATTTTGGCAATTTAACAATTAGTGAAGTTGACGTTAAAAATAGTATTTTAAATCTCAATTCTTCAATGAAGTCTGATTTGGATGGTCTATCCCCTTTTCTGTTAAAGAAATGTCTTAGTTCACTTGTAAAGCCTATAACACTTTTGTTTAATATGTCCCTTAGTTCGGGAGAATTTATCTCGAAATGGAAAATAGCATCCATATCCCCCATTTTTAAAAGTGGAAAGAAAAACGATGTCTGTAATTATAGACCTATATCTAAGCTTTCAACTTTTTCTGAGCTATTTGAAAGTGTGGTTAAGAAAAAGCTATACTTTGCAATAAAAAATTTAATCAGTGTTCAGCAGCATGGATTTGTATCTGGCCGCTCAACTATCTCAAACCTTGCAGTTTTTTCAAATTTTTGCCATTCTGCATTTGAAGCTGGTAATCAAGTTGATAGTATCTATACAGATGTATCTAAGGCATTTGATAAGGTTTCACATAATATTCTTATTGCAAAATTGTTTAAAATGGGATTTCACTCCAATTTTCTTAATTGGATTAAATCCTATCTTGATGGTAGAGTGTCATTTGTTGAAATAAATAATGTCAAATCTGTACCATTTGTTGCCTGCTCTGGGGTTCCACAGGGTAGTATTCTTGGTCCGCTTCTTTTTATTTTGTACATTAATGACATTAGTAATTGTTTTATTAATGCCAACTTTTTGCTATATGCAGACGACTTAAAAATTTTTAAAGAACTACGCTCGAACTTAGATGTTTTAACTCTACAAGAGGAATTAAATTCTGCATCAAATTGGTTTAAAAGGAATCGTTAGACTCTGAATATAAATAAATGTTGTTTCATACGTTTTTCTAAATCTTCTCTTAGGATCTCTTCATTTTATAGTCTTGATGGTGTTAATTTGGCTTGTAAGTCTAAAGTATGTGATTTAGGTATTTATTTTGACCCTGCATTTTCATTTACGGATCATATAAGTTACATTATACCGAAGGCTTACTCCCTGTTAGCGTTTTTAAGACGACATAGTGTAGATTTCGCTGATCCTTATACAATGAAGATTCTTTTCACCTCTTTGGTGAGATCTAGACTTGAATATGCCAGTGTCATCTGGAATCCATTTTATATGGTACATTCGGTTCGAATTGAACGTATTCAGAGAAAATTTTTAAAATTTGCTTTGCGATCCTTGAATTTTTCGGATCCGTTACCATCTTACAATGCTCGCTGTTTGCTATTAAATTTGAAGTCCCTTGATAGCCGTCGCAAGGTTTTTTCACTAATGTTTGTATACGACATTATTTGAGGCTTTGTTGATTGTGACTATCTTTTAGCTAAAATAGATTTTAATGTCCCTCACAGGCAATTACGTTGTAATAGTTTTTTCTATATTAAAATACATAAGACTAATTATGCTCTAAATGAGCCTTTAACCAGAGCTTTAATTGCATTTAATGAGTTATTCTTAGGCTATTCTATTGATTTCTCATATAATAGAGAAACTTTTAGAAAAATGCTAAATATTTTTATTGTTTAGATTATATTTTATTATTTTACTACTTTACATTTGTTAAGTGCTTTATAGTTGCTAGTCTGTAAGGAAATTGTTGTCCATAGACTTAATAAAGAAATGAAATGAAATGAAATGAAATCACCAATTTTCATCAAAATCGCTGCAACTTTTTTCAAAATTGACTTGGGTATATATACATAGGGTATGGGCGGTAGGCGTGTTCGTTAACCGATTTCGCCCATTTTCAATAGCAAGATGCCTGCAAGAAGATGTGATCTGTGTGTGAAAGTTTCATTCCATTAGCTCTCTTGGTTTTTCCGTAAACCTGATTTCAACAGACAGACAGACAGACAGACGGACAGACAGACGGACATCGCTAAATCAACTCAGGTGGTGACGCTGATCAAGAATATATATACTTTTCCATACTTGCCACGCCTCCTTCTATGTGTTACAAACGGATGGACAAAGTGAATATACCCTCGGTGTAGGGTATAAAAACAAAAGCAACATTGCAAATTACTTTTTTCAAATTGTTCTTGCTTTCAGCATACGCACATTTTACCGATATTTTCATAGTAACTTTTTATCATTATAAACATATAAATTTATTGCATGCACATATAGCTATTTCGCTGGCTGTACTCTTTTCATTTTAAGCAGAGTTAACTTTACTGTGGATAGAAAGTTTCTTTTATTTCTTTCAGATACGGTTTTCACCCAGGAATATACCCAGGAAGCAATATTTGCTATACAACATTGGTATTAATAGGAAGGAATATCAACAATACAACACTATGATCAAAAAGTTCCATATTGAGAAAACTGTTACTTAACCAAGTTTCGGTAAACACGATAATATCCTCAGAGAAATTCTGAGTTGATAAAAAGATGTCTTGGAGCGCAAACCCCTTACATTTTGATAGTAAAGGGATAGCCGTTTCAGTTTTTTGAATTGGAACGGACAGCGTGTCGGGCAGTTTTATTAATTTTTTTCGACTTGAATTCAGAAATAAAGATATTATCTACCCATGCATTAGAATTTAGAATGGCGGAAAAATAAGAAGTCGCCACTGTAATTTTAAAAGGCGCATGAGTTGTTCTATTACCGATTTTCCTGCATGAAATGAAGGCGTCGGCAGGAATAATATGTTTTTGTCTGATAAAGTTTTTAACGTTGTCAGTAGTAGCGTTATGATGAAGTCGTGAAATAAAAATAGATTTTAACCTTGGCAATGCCTGCACTCAAAACGATGTCAGCCTGGAGATAAAGCGAAGACTAACTCTTGCTAATAGGTGTTACTATGGTCTCAGTAAGCAATTGAGTAGTAGAGACCTCTCTCGCCCGACAAAACTGACACTCTACAAGACGCTCATCTTACCCGTGCTACTTTACGCCGCAGAAGCATGGGTTGTGTCGCAGACTGATGCAGCCACGCTTGGGGTGTTTGAGAGAAAAATTCTTCGCAAAATCTTCGGTCCTGTTCACGTCGGCGACGACTACCGTATTCGAATGAACCACGAACTGTACGAGCTCTACGCTGACATTGACATGGTCAAGCGCATCACTATTCAACGTCTGCGCTGGCTGGGACATGTTGTGCGTATGGACGAAGAAGCTCCGGCGAAAAAGGTGTTTGATGCGGAAGCCGCTGGGCGACGACGAAGAGGAAGACCATGCCTCCGATGGAAAGACCAAGCCGAGGAAACCCTATCCACGCTTGGTGTGAATGATTGGAGAAGGCGTGCGAAAAGCAGAGGTGCCTGGAGAGAGCTTTTGAGGTCGGCCGTAACCCGGTAACGGGTTGTTATGGCCACCCAAGTAAGTAAGTAAGTAAGTAATGCCTGCAGAGAAACAGGAGGCACAATCGCATCAACCTCCCGTGGATTGGAAATAATTTTAATCAAAAGAGGCGTTTTTATAGTGGATGAAGGCGACGGAGGGGTAGTTACAGAAATAGTAGCAGTATAGAGCCATGATAACCGACTATTTTGTTCCCGAATTGGATGGCATGAATGTGGATGAGTTGTGGTTCCAACAAGACGGCGCTACATGCCACACAGCGCACGTCACAATCAATTTATTGAAGGAAACATTCGATGAGCGCATAATTTCGCGGAATGGACCTGTCAATTGGCCACCAAGATCGTGTGATTTGACACCATTGGATTATTTTCTTTGGGGATATGTGAAGTCGCTCGTCTACGCCAACAAACCAGAAACGTTAGGGGACTTGGAAGCCAACATTCGTGGCGTTATTGCCGACATACGACCCCATATGCTCGAAAAAGTGGTTCAAAATTGGACCTGTAGAATTGGCTTTATTCGAGCCAGCCGCGGCGGCCACATGCCCGAAATCATATTTAAACATTAATGGCATAAAATTATCCTTCCAATAAAGCCAAATTGATGGACATTAAAACGATTTTCTTGTGTTTTATTTCAATTCGAAGCTCTATACCTCTAAAAAAAACACCCTGTAGTTTCAAAATTTTAATTTTGTAATTTCTTATTAGCATATATTCATGGTTTTAGCAAACACTCCTATTTTTTTGAGCTGCCAGTATATGAAGTTGAAGTAGAATTTAATTTTTTTTTTAAATATGTATCGTATTAAAGTTCTTGTTATTTGTAAAAGTGCTGCTAAATACTAAGAAATATGTTTCCTGAAATACATTTTTTTTTTGTAATAACTAAAATCTAACAAAAATCCACTTATTTGCTTTTGTGTGTTATCGCTTCTATTATCATGAACACAGTATGTGAAAAATATATCACCAAAAAAAATTAAAAGAAAAATAAAATAAGAAAATGTTTTAATGTTGATAAAAAAAAAAATTTAATATCGTGAAAAAAAAGGGTTAATAATTGTACACAATGCACCCGTTAATCAGCAACAACAGAAAACAACAGAGTTTAAAGTCAAGCTGTGTATACGAACAAAGCATAAAGCAAATCAAAAAACAAAATTGTCGCACTGCTTACAATATTTATGCTTGCAGAAAAAATATTCACATACAGTTGCGGTCAAAATAATAGAGCTTATTTCGTGTACTTATCAAGTAACTTTATTTTAAGATTGGAAGAAGAAAAACTTATTTGTTCGAAATATTTTCTTTCAATTCAAAAATGACACCCCGTTTCTATTATTTTGACCGCAGCTGTATGTATGTATGTACAAATTAAAAAACAATATTTAATAAATAAAAGCACATAATTAAAACAAATTACTACTACTAGCATGCAATTTTACTAGCAACGACACAATATTAAACACAAGTTTAGAAAATTATTATTTAGTACACTTAACTGACAAAAAATTTATAAACAAATCACGATACACTTAACAACACAACCGACACTGACTAAAGGACGAAGTCAATTGGGTTGTGTCGAATCTAATTGTTATTATTAATGCAATCAAAAACACGAGAGTAGTAAGAATGAGAATATATAAATTACAAAACACACCACACCAAAACTCCTTATGCTGCTTCTTAAAGTCTGTGTTGTGTAATTGTTATTTTATATTTCTCTTACATGTCCTAAGGGCTGTCCCAAAAAAAACTTACGTTTTTATTTGCTAAGATTACACCTGATAATGTTATAGATCTAGACATGATGTTTGTTCTACATACTGTAGTACATAACAGTTTGAAATGTATGCTAAATGATTGAACTCGTAGAGGCCTAAATATAATACCTGGGATTGCATTGTTGAATACTGTCCCAAACATGGGTTTTCACCGGTTTCTTGGGTCAATTTTTATTAATGAAGATAACAGCTTGAAATTTGTGCCAAATTATAGAGATTGAAGAGCCAAAATAGAATATATAGGGTTGTCTTGTCGAATCCCGTCCCAAACATGGGTTGCCACTCATTTAGGTTGACCCCAAAAACGGGTGTCAACTAATGTTTATGACATAATTCGACAAGGCAACCCTGTATATTTTATTTAGGCTCTTCAATCTCTATCATTTGGCACAAATTTCAAGCTTTTATCTTCATTAATGAAAATTGACCCAAAAAACCGGTGAGAACCCATGTTTGGGACAGGATTCAACAATTCAATCCCAAGTATTATAATTAGGCCTTTTCGAGTTCTATCATTTGGCATACATATCGAGCTGTTATGTACTACAGTTTTAGTTAGAACAACAAAATTGGCTAAAATTTGGGCATTTTCGGCCATCGGGACAGGCTTTTGCAAGGCAACCCTAAATATTCTATTTAGGCTCATCAAGCTCTATCATTTGGCATACATCTCATCCTGTAATCTTATACAATCGACTTTTCTACAGCCGGCTCTCCGCCTATTAGATCTCTAAGATATATTAGCTGTTTGTGTTCAAAAGTCAAACACTGGGGTCAGACACTGGTCAGTCAAAAATCAGTAGAATACTTGTGTTTTTAGTCCCGTGTTTTTTGTCGGCTATTTTGTTTGTATGAACATATCGACCCCTGTGCGCGAAATTATCGTATGTGCCATTTTTTCGAGATTGACTTTTTGATGCAAATTTAATCTATACCCCACTACGCATCACCTGGTAAAATATTGTAGCTGAAATTCTTATAGTTACGCCAAAAATTGACTGTATATTTTATCGTATGTCAGACTAGATCTTTTGCTTGTGCGCGAAATTATCGTATGTGCCATACAAAAATATATTGTGCTTAATTGTTGTTATTATATTCACTACTTCTTTTTTTAAATTAGAAGTAGAATGTGAAGCGTAACTATTGCTCGCGTTATGTAGCCTTTCGTATCATGCTTTACCGTTACTTATATACAGATAAGCAGTTTTTGTGAGTACGCCTATTATAATTTTAGCGTTTATGAAAATGGCACTAGAAATAGCTATTGTTTTTTGTGGGGTGAGTATCCCACTCACGAGGATGCAATAAAATTTGCACTGCCCTTTACAAATATCTAATAATCGTATACCAAAGACAGATAGCTAATGACATAAGCCTATATTGCGACAGTTATGTTGGTCAAAACCGCAACAAGACCGTATTAGCTATGCTGGCACATTTTTCAAATTCTTCAAACTTCATTGAAAAAATTAAAATTACATATTTACTTCCCGGTCATACCAGTTGATTATGTGTATAGAACAATTGAATCTTTTGTAATAAATCGTACGATTTGGGCGCCCAGTGAATGGCCCACAATTATTCGCAATGCACGCACTAACCCATAGGGATACGACTGCATTAAAATAAGTCACTCTGAGCTCAAGAACTGGAAGTCACTTGCAGATTCCCTACTACCGAACAAAATTAAACTAGACTCAAATAAACTTCGCATAGCTTCATTCAAAAAAAAATAAAAACCAATTGAACCCATCTATCGATGTTCTGAAAATTCCACTAAAAAAAACCACAAACAACTTTAATTTTACTTTTAAGCTACAAATGTTGTACCATAAGCCTTTATGTATCTCCTCGATAAAATTTAATGATTTGCAAAATCTATGTTAAAAAAATAGTATTCCATTAAAATATCACAATGAGTATTTAAATTTAAAACATTCCTCAAGAATAAAAGAATCGTTAAATGAAAGCGACGATGAAGATTGAATTACTTAAATTCAATTATTTTTGAAATTAAAAACATGCTTTTGTTATGTGTAACTTTTGTTTATTGATATATACCACTTAAAATAATAAAAAAAAATTAAATAAATAAAACCTTAATTTTTTCACATATTTTCACAAAGATTTAAGATCACAAATAACTTTGCGTTTCAATTTATTTCCAATTTAAACTGCTTTTCATGTTATCGTAAAAACCAAAGCACAGAAAAGTAGAAAAAACCCTCTCCTGTAAAATTTGGTTTTTGGCACATACGATATATCCTTTGCACAAAAATAACTATATTATAGCCTTAAAAAGCAATCTTGATCGTAAAGATATCTTCAATAGAAAAATTTTTGCAGCTGAAAAAATATTAAAGCGTAAAAATAGGTTTTTTAATTTCATGAATTCAATCCTTCTTTGAAATTCTTAAGAAGATTCTCAGAAAGTTTGAGCGAAATCTGAAGTAGTGGAGCAACAAAAAAAATGCTTTTAGACGCTTCCATTTGGAATGACTAATACGTACATATATTTTGTACTTAAGCACATAATTCAGGTATTTAAATCTATAATTTTAAATTTATTACTAAAAGCTCAGATGATATGTATTTACTCCCGTAAACGTGCTGGAAGCAAGCTTAAATGTGCAAAAAATATCAACGAAAACGGAGTATGGTGCGGAACACCTTATTATCATTACTGGCAAGACTTAACATTAAAATTTAAGTTTCTGACCCGCATATGATTAAAATGAGAGATGTCGAGATCAAAAAATTTCCTCAAATATATTCCAGATGTACAAAAATATACTGAGGCAATTTAATTAAGGAGGAATGCTACGGCCTGGATATAATTTATTAATGTTGAAACAAAAATTTAAAATAATATATCTACTCACATTATAAGCTGAGTCTAATTTACACTGTTGATCAGTCATACAGTTTATCGGCTTTTGTTGGCAATCCTTATATTGATTGTCGTTAACACTTGTAGTTCGTCGTTTCGATCTATCGCTATTTCCCATTCTGTAAGTTTCACCATCTACAGTATCTATATCCAAGCTCTTCAAATTATTTAAAATACTACGTATTTTACGATTGTCACAACCATCAGCAATATGAATCTTAAACTTTTTTAGTAGTTCTTCTTCATCTTTAGTCAAAGGTCTGATTAACTTTGTGTTATTAGATTTGGTTTCTGTCTCATTTAAAACCTCTGTATTACTTGTTTTATGCATTTTAGATACGGTTGATATCTCTTTTTTTTCGGAGACGATTCTTTCAGGTACTTGGCTACCAATTAAAATTTCATTCTGTGGCTCTTTAACAATAACTATTTTATTTGGAGTCCAAGGCTTTATGAAAGAGTCCTGAGATTGGCTCATATCATTATAAAGCGCCGGAATATCTGTTTTTTTAGTGTATTTTTCTTTTTGACGATCAGTTAATTTATCTGGATTTAAGCTCCACACTGATGGGATAATAACGTACATATCATCTTTCTTAAGAATATCCTTGATGTGTTTGATATAGGTTTTGTTTGGATGCAATTTATATTTTTCTACTAAGATGCGCTTGAAGTCTTCAAACAAAATTTCAGGGATATGATTTTCAATACCACATCTCGTCATTACACACAACAATTTCTTAATATCATCAAATAATACATCCAAAACACTTGCTGTTGAGCTCACGATAACGTTTTTCAACGTATTTAAACAAGCCGGGACACAGTTAAATTCTGATGATTGTGCAATTACAGTGCAAAACAATTGGAATAATTTTTTTTGATGGCTTGTATTTTCATCAATATGTAACTGTAAAGTAGAATAAGCATATGCTTCAAACAGCTCAGAGAATATAAATGAATTCTTCTTTGTCTCTAAAATTTCTTGAAAAATACTTCCTACTTTAAATAAAAATGACTCTCTATTTATGGAGTTTTGAGAGCTGTTTAGCATTTGCTTCCAAATTTCGCAAAAATGCTGATCAAGATATGAAGGACTATACGTTCCTTCAAATCCAGAGTATATCTTCAACGGCCAAATAATCCAAGAATTTATAATTTCTGCTTTCTCTATCAGGTGATACTCTGTTTTACATTGTTTAGTGTAAGATGAAAGAAAGTTCCAAATCATAATTTTAGTTTCGAAAGAGTTATAATTTTCCTCATCATTGGATTTTAAAATGACATTAAAAGCGGTTGACATTATATCCCATTGAGAAAATGTATTAGAAGAGCTACCGATATCAAACACCTTGCTGATACATTTTTGCAGAATTGCTTTTGGAACATTTGGCTTGGCGACTACAAAGAATCTCGTGAAAGCCGAAAGAACACCCGCAAGATTCTTCAAACCTTTTTCAGAGTTGCAGAGAAGTATTTTCACAGTTGCAATTTTATTCATAGCATAAACAGCAAGCTTTACGTATTGTGAAATAAGTTTAGCTATTTGTTCAAAAATGTAATCATATATAGATGCAGTGTTTGACTCGAAAACAAATTGCAAAATATCATTTATTAAAACTTGTAAAATAATTTCATTATTCTCGGAACTAGTAGTTATTGTTTTAACGGCTTCAACAGCAGCGTACGTAATAGATTGCCAATGTTTCTCAAAGAGTGACTTTGACATGAAACACATTGAAAGAGGTTCTAAACCTAACTTTTTGATATTACGCTCAATGATCTCATTTTTTTTTTTCGTCAACATTGATGATAAACATGTAACGGTAAGTTTGTTTAGTGCAGGATACAACTGTGTGGAGCTGGATATGCTAGAAATAGATCCGAAACAGAAACTTAAGAACGGTTCGACGACTACAGAAAAATGTGGTTCCATATGTTTTATTTTGCATATTAAAAACCACCACACCCTTAGTTTGATTTCTGCTACGCTGCACGTTTTTGATTGTGATGACTTTAACGGAATACAAATGAGTTTAATACGTTTTGGTGAACATATTTCATTATTTTCTGCAAATATTTCTATTAAAAGACGCCAACAAAGGAATGCCTCAGCACGAACTCTGTAATCCAAACTTCGAAAACCGTGTTCAACAATGGATAAAAATGTGTTTATAGTCGATGAACCTTTTAATATATCTTTATTCAATACACGAATCAAAATGCACCAAATTTTATACCAGTTTGAATTTTTAGATTCACGTATATCGTGAATTTTGGGAACATAGGTCCCTATGATTATTGCCCTAATATCAGACCAGTTGCTGCTTTTTTGAATAGTATATGCATCAAGTGCTTTTAATCCGTATTCAAGAGCAGATATGGCACTATTTTGAATGGATTTTTCTTCATCAAAAATCAATGGTAATATCTGAGTGAGCCAAAATCTAACTTGGTCCTCAGTTACTATTTTGCTGCCAGCAATACCGGTGGTTTTGCAGGTTCTTGTTAGAAGATCAAGCATCTGTGGTCGACATGAAAATAAATAAAATTACAAATTGGTTAAAAAAGCCTCGATATTATATATACTTCAGTAACACTTCAATCCAATGGTTTCATTGTGCATCATTAATAATATCGTATAGTCTAAGCAATAGCAACGTGAAAACCTTGTTACGCGCGGCTAACTTTTGAAGAAAAAGAAAAAAAATTCGCAAGTCTTTCGGTGCCGAGCACTCGAAGACATTCCCGGCTAGGCTCGCAAAGAAAAAATAAAAAAGATTTAAGAAGGGGGTGACTATCCATAACCGAGGCGCCTGTTTACGGCACCACGCTCAAACACCCTTGCATCTTCCCAACACCATCCACCTAGCAAATCTTCATAATTATAAATTTAAAAAAAAAATTAATTTTTCATTCTTTTTTTACTTTTAATTTTAAATTCTATTTTGTAAGTATTTCTTATATTCTTCGTATAGCATCTGAACAAAATTTAAAATGAGTAGAGTAACAATGTTGTTTTTGGCCCCTATTACGGTTGTCGACTTGCGATAGAATCGATAGACATCGATTTAATAGAAACGATGCCGTTTTGGTATCGCGAATCTCAATAGAAAGAATTACGTCATTGTGACTTGAAATATTATTATTTTTCTTAAGACAGCCGTTTAATTTCATTAAATTTGAAATATTTTGCGTGAAAATTTTAAAAAATAAGGAAATATCAGCAAGTACGAGTAAAATAAAAAAATCTTATCTATCAAAACAAAATGATAGAACAGCTAGCGATTGTTTTGCTATTCACAGTTGACACACATTCTACTAATCGATAAACGCAATACCAAACAAAATCGCTAATAGAAAAAGAGCGTTTATCTATTGTAAATCGACAACCGCAATAGGGGCCTTTATTTTATGTAAGTAATTATTACGAAGTCTCAAAATTGCAGATAGATTTTTAATTATTTTTATATGTACTGAATAAATGAGAATAAAGTTATATCATAAAACTGAAAACATCTATAAAATATAAAAAGTTAAATATATACTTGTTCATAAAATACAAAATCTTAATAATAATTATAATGAGGGTATTCCTGAAAACTCGAAAAAGCCTCGAAAACTGAGCACATTTTCGAGCCTCGAAAATAATTTGTATGAAGACAAGTTTGCTCAACCCTCGAAAACTTTCGAGGCAAATTAGTTGAAAAGTCGGAAAGTGAATCAGTGTTGCCGTTTGTCGAAACGGCATAAGTAAATTGTTTATAGCATTGTCGGCTACAGGGGTGAATAGATGATCCTTTGAGACTTAATAAAACAATATTTAGTAATCTTAAGTCAAAGTCAGATCTTCGATTGATTTTATTAGTTTATAATTTTTTCTTATATACATTTTTTATTTGAGTGAAAAGACCCAATTCTTCTTTTCACTCGTTATGCAAAAATTCTTACTCATCATAATTTTACAAAAATAATTGTAACACATGCCATGCATCTGTTACATATTGAAATTAGCTCAAAGCAAAATGATAAACAAACAATAGTAAAAGTGTTATGTTACATCCCATTGCTTTGGCTTTGTGTGTGGCGTCAAATGCATGACACACTTATGTTGTGCATTTCCAAATGTATGTCAACCAGACATTTGTTGTTGTTGCACAAATTATTGGTCATCGTAAGCCCTTTATGCACAATGGTTGGTGCGAACCCTACAATAAGCAATACGTACAACACAACACATTGACTTAATTATAAAAGAGTTTAAGGAAATGCGCTCAAACGTCGATTCAAAATTCGATGAGGTTTACAATTCTGCACAGGATATGTTAAAAACTGTAGATGAGGCTATAAAAGCTCCACGCATTGCATCGCGACAGCAACATAGAGCAAATTTCGACGTACAAGATCCAAAAAGATATTTTAGAATCAGCATAATGATTCCGCTATTTGATGATTTTATTGAACAGTTGCAAGCAAGATTTGATAATCATCGATCTGTGTTAGCTTCTCTTCATATTTTGGTGCCATCAGTATGTGGGATAAGCAGATCCAAATTGGAAAATGAAAATTTTGATTTTTATAAGAAGTTTTTGGAGCAGGACTCCTTAAAAGCTGAGCTTCAGTTATGGCAAAAAAAGTGGCAGGAACTGCCTGAGATAGATCGTCCGGCTTGCGCAATTGAAGCCTTAGAAAATTGTTACCAAGAAGCTTTTCCAAATATTTATAAGCTTCTCAAAATTTTGGCAACTTTACCCGTTACAACGTGTACTCCTGAAAGGACATTTTCCACACTGAAGCGCGTGAAAACATATCTACGTAATTCAATGGGTCAAGATAGATTAACCGGGTTTCCGCTAATGTCAGCACATCGAAGAATTGAAATTGACACCAATGAAGTCATAGACTTATTTGCAGCGAAGAAGGCCCGAAGATTAAATTTTGTTTTGTAAGACCGCTAATGTTATATGTTCATATATTAGTTATATTTACTTCTTCATTCATATTTCTTTTAGCTAAAGTAAAAGCGCTCATATTCTAATTATTTCATTCCCTTTTTAATTGTTGAGTTATTTTGATAGTATTGTTGTTTATATACATTTTTTGATTTAGCTAATCTAAAAGCCCTTGTTAACTTTTAGTAAGTATAAGAGAACTAATTAAAATATTCTGAACTGTGTGAAATACTAATATAATTTGTTCTTAATTAAAAAAATTTTTGAAAAGCGAAGACTTACTGTTCTGTATGTATTTTGATCTAGCTAATCTAAAAGCCCTTCGAAATTAGTGCTTAATGTTTTGGTTTAACCTCTTAAGACCGTGGGTACACATATGTGTACCTCAACATTTATCAAAACTGTAGTCGGCAGCAACATCTTATATCAAATTGTAGCGATTTAATATTTTATTAAGTGTATTTGACTCCTAGTTAACCCGCTTTGTCCCGTGTTTGAAGGCATTGCCATACTGAAATTATTATTTGAATTTAATGTTAACTGCTTTTTTTTGTGGTTCAGGCTATTGGAGATTCTAAATACGTTAAGTGTGTTAGTTCGCTGAGTTTATAGTAATTTTCTTTTTTTTGTTTTTACTTGTAAATTAAATGTATTATAATGTACAAAAACAATTTTGCAGAAATTAGGATTCATTCATAACGATATTTTAGTTTTGTTCCGAAGTACACAAATGTGTACCTTAGGAACATAAGACTAAAACATAATTATAAAATGGAACAAACGACCTAAACCAAATTGGTCTAGTTTTCCTGACAAGTGATGAACGATAAAGACATTGAAGATTTTTTTAACAAAAGCGATGCAGACTTCTCTGAAGAAGATGATAACGATGAGCATCTACCACCAGAAACACTAGTAATACTATATCGCGAGTGTCTGAAGAAGATGAAGGAATTGCTGAGGAGCGAATTGAGGAAGAACTATTGCGTTTGTTCTGGCGTACCAAGGAAATAATGCCTCAAGGTTTAGATATTGCAGATGAGGTACTAATTTCAGTTGGCAGTTATAAAATGAACAACGTTTTTTGGAATATTTATGCCTCGACTTTTGGAAATTGATTGCGGAACAAACCAATCTATACTCGACTCAAAAACGGAACATAAGGACAGTAAATAACAGTTTTAAAGAGACGATCAGCTTCGTTAGTGTACAGTTAATGATGGATAATCTGAAACATCCACAAGTAAAATTATACTGTAGCAGAGACTTGTGCGTACCACTTATCAGATTTTTTGAGCTTCGTAATCATCTTCACTTCGTTGGTGGAAAGTTACAAAGGATTAACAATGCTCTCAACATTTACTGGAAGTACATCGGCAGGTACCTGCAAGCGTTGGTGTAAGAAAAAAAAACGAAAAATTGATGTAAACCAGTTGGCAAAAACTATAACACCTGTATGGGTAGTATAGATTTATGCGACAGGTTGATTGCGTACTACCGCAGCGTAGTACTTCAGTTCCTTCAGTTATTTTATGGATCTTGTCGTGGTGAATTGTTGGATAATGTGCATTCGCTGCAACATAGAAAAAATTGTAGAAAACAAAGACAAGCTGGGTCTTCTCCAATATGGACCAAATTAAGTTACGCGATGGTAAAACATGAAAGCGGAAAAGTTAGCGAACGTTTTATGGAACATGCCTGTACATCTACAGGCAATTCAAGTTCTAGGTCTAGCAGACAAAATGAGAGCGATAGTGAAGTGCCAAAAAAGAAACATCGAATGGTGTTGTCCCATCCAAAACCAGAAATCAGGCTTGGTTGTATAGGTCACCTTAAACGGTACCAAGATGAAAATTTGCCTGGAAGTGCAGGCATTCAGGCTGTTCCTCTCGATGCCGAACCATATATGCCAAGTGCCAACTACATATCTGCATTCCCAAAAATAATTGTTTTGAGAAATAGCATGATACAGTCAATAATCTTTCAACTTGTTAAGTCCTCAAGTGCACACATGTGTAATATCTATATCTCTTAATTTTTAATAAAATAAATAAAAAAAAAATTATTGTATTTTATTTCTCCATCTCAAATGTCTAAAAAACATCTAACATTACTTTTATATAGTTTCCTTCATGTCTGGGTCTGAAGAGGTTAATGTAAAAAATTAATATGTATATATTATATATAATACGTGTACTGTTTTGCGATATTAAAGACTGTAATTATATACATATAAACATATAATTTTATAAAAATATAATAATCGATTTATGAAAAGCAAAAATTTATTGGTTTTATGGTCTTAAAATAATGTATAATAGTATTTAAAATATACTACATAAAATATAAGGTACATAAAAAAAAGTTTAAAAATTTCAAAACCAAACCGCCCCCCCCCCCGAAATAAAATCCGATAGAGAATTTGTGGGCAATTGTTAAAAGAAAGCTTGGAGCTTATGAAAATCCTCCAAAAAAACATCCATGAACTTTGGAAAAGACCACAGAGAGAATGGCAGAGAATTGACCACGAAATAATAGAAAACTTGGTAGAAAGTATGCCAAAAAGAAAGGGCTTTGGATGGAGGAACAATTAAAATTCAAAGGGAGACATAGTTTAAATTGCATTTAAGTTAAAAAAAAAACATGAAAAGTTACATATAAAGTTAAATAAATCAAATAGCTATCTGAATTTTAACTGCACAACCTTGAATATTAATTCCAAAAAAAAAAAACGAGGCCAGCTAAAACGCTAATTCTGGCGGATTAGCGCATATCGGTGATTCTTTTAATAACTGCACACGTTGTATTTTTTGACGTTTTTGAACATTTTTTAAAACGAAATATTTTATTATTATTATTTATTAAACAATTAATAAATTAATTACTTAATATACTTAACATGGAGCACTAGCTGCCAGGGCTATCAGCTCTATAAAAAATTATACCGTTGATAGATAAAGATAATAATATAGGATTAATTACAAAGAATATGGTTACGTTAAATATTGATTTTGGTATTTTTTATAAAGTTGAAGATGAACTTAATACTATCGGCAGTAGGTACTTTTAGCAACGATCTTTCCAACGATAATTGGAAGAAAAAGTTACACCTAAAATTTTGATTTTATTTACATTTATAATATTGGTATTATTTATAGTTAATATATGACTTTCAGCATCGCATATTCTTTTCCTGCAAATATGAATTTTTTTTGATTTATCTAGCGATATTTTGGCTCCAGATTCCTCTGACCATTTTAAAATTTTCTTTAATAACATTTCAAAGGTTGTCTTAGTTACAATATTGTTATTACTTTTGCAAAGAATATAAAGATCTATATTTTTATTTTAGTTTAGATCGAACTAAGCCTTTGTCAAATAAGTGAGAAAGAATATAAAGATCGTCTGCGTACAGTTATTTGCTTTTAAAATTTTACTTATTTCAATAAATGCGATTGAAAACAGAATTACTGACAATGGCGACCCTTGAGGTATACCATTTTCTAAAGGATATGTGCAAATTCATCAGATTTGGTCTTTTAGCTAGCCTCGTTTTGTCAATTTTGAAAAAAGTTGCAGCGATTTTGATGAAAATTGGTGATTTGATGCACATGTGAACAAGATTAGGATTAGGTTAGGTTTCAAGTTTTCAAAGCTTCCTACAGGGGCGTGGCACAGCCCCAAATTTTAACCTTTATACCACCATATCTCGTAAGTCGTGCAAGATGTTGTTATGAAATTTGGTAAACGGATACATATCAAATAAAACTTGAGTTGAGATAAAAGTGGGCGGAATTGAAAAAGTGGGCGTGGCACTTGTCAACTGCTAAAAATTTTGATTCCATATATCTCAAAATTGGCACAAACGATTTTCATAAAAATCTTGGAGATGATGCCGCTGAAAGCTGTCATCAACACAAGCTCAGCCTCTTTATTGAAAAAACTCGTTGAAGGGCGTGGCACCGCCCACAATATTTATAAAAGTTATATTAAGAGAACGAACAACGTAATCGTGATGAAATTTAGTGAGGTAGATATACTTGCTGTAAGGTCTTTTATTACAAAAATTTGGTACAATAGTACCTGGGTGCGTGGCACCTCCCATATAAGCAAAAAACTGTTTATTGTTATAAATAGTGTACTAAGAGAGTAATCTTCATAAAATTTGGTGTTTAGATGTCAGTTACTATAGGCTTTAAAAATAAATTAGTTTTGACAGAATTGCATCAGTGGGCGTGGCACCTCCCATATTAACATAAATTTGTACGCGCTGTTTTAAGTAGACTATTGCAGCAATTGCTATGAAATTTAATAAAAGTGGTTCAGTTGCTGTAGAGTATATCTGAATCAAAGGTGGCTGAAATAGCACCAGTAGGCGTGGCACCTCCAATAAAAATAAAATACGGTAAGTGGCATATTTATCGAAATAAGTGAGCAATCATACTAAAATTTGGTGTTAGGGGTTTGCTTATGAAAAGCTATTTCTGGATCAAAACCGGGCTGGATTGTACCAGTGGGTGTGTCACCGCCCTAAATTTAAAATTAAACTGCAGCATATATCGCAAACTATACAAGCTATTGTGTTGAAATTTAATATGAGAATGTCGATCATAAATATAATTTATTGAACCAAAAGTGGGCGGAATTGGAGAAGTGGGCGTGGCATATTTCAAATTTTTCATTTTTATTCGATTTTTTCAACATTTTCCATATTCTTTCGACTTTTCCAACCCTTTAACTTTTTCCAATATATTCTATATGTATTTGTTCGACTTTTTCAACCTCTGTCAACTTTCTTCATAAGTTTCTTTATTTTTTCGACTTTTTCATCAATTTTGAATAGTTTCAAATTTTTTCAACCTCTTTCATTTTTTTTAGAGTTTTTCAACCTCTCTCAACTTTTTTCATCATTTTGCATATACATATTTACGACTTTTCAACATTTTTTCAACCTCTGTCAACCTTTCTAACATTTCACATTTTTTTCGACTTATTCAACCTCTTCAACGTCTTCTTAACACTTGATGAAAAGGTACTTTCAGTGCAGTGTAGGGTATGTGAGTTTCGGCCTCGCCGAAAATAACACCTTAACTTGTTTTTTTTTTTTTTTGAGTACATCTTTCAGCCATAGTTTTTCTTGAAGCTAAGGCTGTCTTGAATTAATATTCAAGGTTGTTCAATTAAAATTCAGATAGCTATTTTTTTAATTAACTTTATATGTAACTTTTCATGTTTTTTTTTAACTTAAATGCAATTTTAACTAGGTCTCCCTTTGAATTTTAATTGTTCCTCCTTGAATATTAATTCCAAATAGTCTTAACTTCAAGAAAAACCATAATTGAAGAGTGTGCTCAAAAAAAAAAAAAAAAAAAAACCGAAGGTCGAGCTAAGATGACAATGTCGATTTTTTTTTTTTTTTTTTGGAGCAGACTCTTCAATTGTGGTTTTACTTGAAGTTAAGACTATTTTGAATTAATATTCAAGGAGGAGCAATTAAAATTCAAAGGGAGACATAGTTAAAATTGCATTTAAGTTAAAAAAAAAACATGAAAAGTTACATATAAAGTTCATTAAAAAAATAGCTATCTGAATTTTAATTGAACAACCTTGAATATTAATTCAAGACAGCCTTAGCTTCAAGAAAAACTATGGCTGAAAGATGTACTCAAAAAAAAAAGGAAAAAAACGAGGCCAGCTAAAAGGCCAAATCTGATGGATTTGCACATATGTATCCGAAATAGCGTTGTTAACACGTACTCGAAATCTTCTACCTCACAAAAAGGACTTTACGAAATAAAAGATGTTGGGTCCGACATCCCAGGACTGAAGGCATCTTAAAATGACATGAGACCTTGATTTATTAGCCACTATATGTTCTAAGACTTGGGATAGACATGAGAGTAGCGAAATAGAGCGGTATCCTTTTGTGCTGACCAAATCTTTGTTAGGTTCTGGTATGGAGATTACCGTAGCCACTTCCAGCTTTGAGGTATTATACCGGAGCCGAAGATATTGTTTTAAAGATTTAAAAGTCGACATTTGGCTGTATATATTGATTTTATCATATCATAGGAAACGCGATCGTGACGGGTTTTAGCTTTTACTTTTCCAAGACACACGAGTAATTCAGTAATTGTAATTTGTTTTTCAATAAGCTTAGCATTGTTTACAGGAAAAGGTGTAGAAAATGAGTTTTCAGTAGTTTTTTTAATTTGTTGAAATTTAATAGAAAAATTTGAATCACGTGAATATAGAGACCAGTCAGAAGCAAATTTATTTGCTATTTCTTTCGGTTCTATCAGACTTTTATTGTTAGTTTTTAGTACCATAACAGGCTTAATAGGGTTTTTATTTGAAAGTCTGTTTAATTTATTCCATATATCAGCAATCGGAGAATTTCGATTTATTGATTCAGTGAATTTAGTGAAACAAATATTTTTTTGAACTTTCATTTCTTTACGAAATTTTGCATTAGCTTTTTTGAAAGAAATAAGGTTATTTGTAATAGGGTTATTAACGAAAATATACCACGCTTGCATTTTTCCTTTCCTAAGCCTAGCAAGCTCTTGATTCCACCAAGGCACGTTGGTATTCCTAATTTGCGATGCTTGTGGGATAAAGAGATTTGCGGATACGCGGATTGCTTTTACGATAGTCACAGCGTCCTGATTTGTAGAATTTGTAGAAGATTATCCAATTCAGTCTCAACTCGATTTGAAAATTTCGACCAATCGGCTAGGTTTAAAAGGAATTTCGGGGGAGCTTTAGTACGAGGAGTTCTATTTGAGGTGAATGAGATACTTAGCTTTATCGGAAAATGATCACTATTGTGAAGGTCACTAATAGTTTTCCACGATGTAAATGGGAAAAAAGGGGTGAACAAAAGGATATATCAATATGGGAAAAGGTGGAGTGTGTAGAAAAGTGAGTCGGACTACTATCATTCAGAATGCAAAGATCAGATTGTATTATTGCTCTTTCGACAGCAATCCTGAAGAGGAGAGTTGATGTTTATTCTTCTATGTGTGATATAACTTTTAATAAGTATACCTACTCCTTGTTTTGCGGAAGTGTTTAATGGGGAATTTATGAAATAACCTGAAAAATTTTGAGGAATGATGGGTGTAAAATGATTTTGGCAGTGAGTTTTTTGTATTGTAGTGTTTAAATAGTAGTCATTGTTATTTATTAAATTTTGAGTTATGGTGGATATTGGTGACATAGTTTGAGTAGGTGTTGAAATATGAGAGTTGTTTATATAATTGTCTGATGTTTTGGCTAAATTTTGATTGTTTTCTATGGTTATGGTGGAAGTTGGTGACATAGTTTGATTAGGTGTTGAAATATGAGAGTTATTTATATAGGTGTCTGTAGTTATTGATGTTTTAGCTAAATTTTGATTGTTTTCTATTCGGGTATGATGACTATCCTTGAAGGTACGGGTGGAGTTTTTTGCTTGGGTGCGTTTGTATGAGTTTCGTTATTTTTTACCGCTGAAGAAGAAGTTTGAAGGCTAGGTATATTTTTCGCAGTGGTTGCATATGAAATGCCAAGTGTTTTAATTGGGTTGCTCACATTGTATTTTTTAAGTGCTTCTCCCGTGCTTCATTTTTCTAATGTTTTAATTTTTAATATTTCTTTAGCCTGAGTGTACTGAGGACAATTTTTGTCTGCTGCCGAATGTTCCCCAGAACAATTCGCGCATAGAACTTTTGTGCATTTTTCTGGATTATGTGGTGGAAAGTCACAAATTGCACAGGAGGGGTTACTGTTACATCTCTTTAGAGCAGCGGTGGGCACAAAAATATAACAAAAGAGGAAAACAACAACATCAAGCAACAACAAACGAAATTTTAAAGTTTTTTTTACTTTCATTTCCAAAATTGCCATTAGCACAAAAAAAAACAAATTACACTACAAACAAAAACAATTGCTACATTCGTCAAGACACAATGCGGCGCCGTCATTTATGACTTTGTGTTTTGTTTTTGTTTTCATTTGAATTCAAGTCAACGCTGTGCTTCGATAGCGTTGAAATTCTGCGAATTTTTTTTCGCTTGGTTGTGCGCCGAATAACGGTTAGAGCAATGGGAGGAAATTGAGGCACTAAGTGCCCTTCACTGCTTTAGAGTGTGCTCAAGCCGCTGACAGTTTTTGCATCGCATTGGGTTTGGTATGTAAGGCTGAACTTTTACTTTGTACCATGCTACTTCCACGGAGTCCGGGAGTCTAAAGAGATCAAAAGTGAGAACTACCTGGCCAGTATATGTTGATTTTCCTTCTGCCATGCGAGTAAGCTTGTATGCAGTTAGTTATTTTTACTCAGAGTGAGCGGTTCGTTCGCTCTTTCGATCGAACTAAGTTTGTATAGAAAACCAGATTTTGTAAAAATAGTAATTTTGAATTGTGCCGGCACATAAATTCAGTTTGTTTGAAGCGATTGCTACTGAACATATTTTTGAATGTAAAATGAACAATTGTAATAAATGCAAAAATGCTATTCGCGGTGAATCAGGCATAAGATGTGCGGGAGTTTGTGGTAAAATATACCATTACACGTCTAAATGTAGTGGTCTGGACAATTATTCAAGTAATATATTTGATTCGTGTGCGAGAGTACGGTATATATGTGATGACTGCATGATGTACATAGAAAATATTGATGCAGTGGTGAGAGAAATGCATGAAACTGTAAAGAAAAATTGTAGTTATTTAAGTGAATATAAAAAAGAATTTGAAGAGTCTTTAAAAAAAAATGAATATGAAATAAAAAGTCTGTTGGAAGCCATTGAAATTAGATACACCGAAAGAATTAAATCCATGCAAATCGCTCGGGAAGCTTGTGAAAATAGTGTTCAGGTAATAAGCAAAATAAGTGAATTTAATGAAACTTTTAAGAAGCAGAGTGATCAAATATGTGATGGTGTCAATAAAATTGCAACAGTCTCCGAATCCATAACGGAGATAAAAAAACAAATCTTGAAAAACGATGAAAGCAAAAGTGATGATCAATTAAAACAAAGTGTCAAAAATATTTCAAAGTCAGTCACTGCACTAACACACGAAATAAAAAAGAAAAACAACGGCTTAGTAGAGCAAAACAAAAGCAGAAGTCTATATTCTGATATTTTGAAGAATAATGAATCCTCTGTCCTTGTTTATCCCAAAAACAAGCAAGAGTCAAATGAAACCAGAAAGCAAATTAAAGAGAAAATAGACCCAACTAATATAAACATAAACAATGTGGTGAACAAAAATGATGGTTGCGTAGCGATTAAATGTGGTGACAAAGTCTCGTCTGAAAAATTAAGAAATGAAATTGAAAATAAATTCAAGGATGAATATAAAGTAATTGTGCCTGCTAAATATAACCCAAAAATATGTATTATGAACCTAGAAAATGATGAAGTAGAGAACCAAATTGTAACTAAAATAAAAAAACAAAATTGCGAACTTAGTGATACCAACATTAAATTAGTCCATTTATTTAAAAACAAAAACAAATGGAGGAACTTGAACGCTGTCTTCGAAGTGGATAGTATGAGTTTCAATAAAATAATGCAATTAGAGCTTATAAAAATAGGGTGGGTTAAATGTCCAGTGAGGGAATATTTTAACCTAACGCGTTGCTTTAGGTGTCAAGGCTTTAACCACAAGTCAAGTACCTGCAAAAACAAAATTTCATGCATGAAATGTGGTGGCGATCATTCCATTAAAGATTGTAAGAGCGAAAAAGCGATGTGCATAAATTGCACAGAGTTGAATCAAACATTAAGTATGAATATTAAATGTGATCACTCGGCTAATGACAGGAACTGTCCAGTATTTCTTCGAAAAATAAAAGTGCTTAAAGAAAGAACTCAGTATTAGCAACCAAACCAACTGAATTATTGGTGTGCTAATGCTCAAGGCCTAATAAACAATTTTAATGAAATTGAATTTTTAGTGAACAATAATGTTTTCGAAATTGTTGCATTTTCTGAAACGCATTTAACTAATGAAGTTGATGATACTGAAATAAATCTTCGAAACTATACTCCTTTGCGTTGCAATAGTACAAGTAATCGTACAGGCGGTGTCGTGCTCTATGTTAAAAATAGTCTCCAGTACAGATTAATTAATGAAATACATATTCCAATGAAAATATGGTGCTTGTGTTACGAGATTTTCACAAATGATTTTAAAGAAACTGTTGCAATATTTTATAGATCACCAAGTAGTTCAGAACGTGAATTTTGTACAATTTTCTCAGATTGGCTAGATAGAGTATTACACTCAAATTTAAATATAGTGATTTTTGGAGACTTTAATATCAATTTGCTGGACTTAAACAATGCTTACACAAAGGTTTTCAATGACATTTTAATACAAAACAATTTGAAACAAATAATTGAAAAACCGACAAGAATTACGGAGCTTACGAGGTCATTAATTGACTTTGTTATCTGTCCCAGAGAGAGAAAGATTGAGGCAGATACTGCTCCAGAATTTAAAGTCAGTGATCATGAAGCAATCATGATAAAAGTGCCCGTGAAAAATAAGAAACATATACGAGATAAAAAATATATTGACCTTTTCAAATATAATAAAAGCCAATTTAGAGAATTTCTTTTGGAAACATGTGAGCATGTCAATAACAACGTAAGCTTTAATGAGTTATCATCGACATTAGAGGAAAGTTTAATGCAGTGTGTGAAAAAGCAAACTAGAAGATCAAAAATTAATGATGATGATCTTAAATGGTTCACAGACGAACTAAAAACTTTAAAAAATAATAAAATTCAGTGCTTCCGTAAAGCAAGTATTTTCAACAGGTCAGAAGATTGGCATGTTTACAGAAACATACGTAACATATACAAAAATAAAATACACCTTGCTAAAAAAAATTATATTTGCAATAAAATTGAGTCATGTTACAATCAAAAGGATATGTGGAAAACAATTAAAAATTTGGTTTTAAGAGAGGAAAAAGTGAAAATCAATGAAGTTCGGTTCGGTGACAATTTGGAAACTGATAATTCTGTTATTGCTAATAAGCTCAATTTATACTTCATAGAAAGCATTAAGCTAATTAATAACTCAATACCTTCCACCAGTAATTACTCTAACGTTGACTTTCCTGAATTCCAAAATATTTTTAAATTTAGAGAAATCAATTTAAGTGAGCTAAAAATAATATGTAGAAAAATGAATTCAAAAAAAGCTTTTAATCTTAATGTAAAAATTATACTGGATTGTTTTGACATAATTGGTCCAATAATACTACGAATAGTTAATGAGTCATTTATTTGCGGTGAGTTTCCAAGAAATTTAAAAAAATCTACCGTTATCCCAATACCTAAGCAGTCTGGCACAAATGACTGTGAAAAACTAAGACCCATTAATATGATGCCAATGCTAGAGAAAATTGTGGAAAAATGTGCGTATGAACAATTTTATAAATTCGTGTGCGATAATAAACTATTAATAGAAAATCAGTCTGGCTTTCGACATAATCACTCCTTTGAAACGTCTTTAAACTGGCTGATAACGACTCTGAAGGAAGAAAGGCATAGTGGCAATAAAATAATAACATTATTTTTGGATTTTCAAAGAGCATTTGAAACTATCGATCGCGATATACTTATCAATAAATTATCAAAATATGGGATTAAGGGTTCTGAGCTGGAATGGTTCAGATCTTACTTATTAGATAGAACCCAAGTGACAGACGTAAATAATTTCACATCAAGTGCAATCAAAACATGTTTTGGTGTCCCACAAGGAACCATTCTTGGTCCCTTACTGTTCTTAATTTATATTAACGATATATGCAGGGTATTAAAAAAGTGCAAAATATCTCTGTTTGCTGATGATGCCTTGTTGTTCATAAGTGGTAAAGTTTTTAGTGATCTTATTGAATGCGTTAAAGAAGACTTAAACAACCTTTGCGTTTGGCTTCAATCAAACAAATTAAAAATTAATGTTAATAAAACTAAATGCATGGTGGTGAACAGTAGTGAAACTGTTAATTTAGTGATCGAGGGGAAACCCATTGAACTTGTGAAAGAAATAAAATATTTGGGAGTTATGCTGGATGATAAACTGAACTTTAAAAGTCATATTACGTATGTAGCGAAAAAAATTTCGAAGAAAATAGGGTTCCTCAAGAGAATAAGAAGGAATATTACCACAATGTGTGCCATCAACATATATAACACAATAATTAAACCTCATTTTGAATTCTGTTCAACAATTCTGTTCATGGGCAATAATGAACAAATAAATCAATTTCAAATGCTACAGAATAAAGCTATGAGAACTATCCTCAAATGTAGTTTTTATACACAAATTTCGTGGATGCTATCTTGTCTAAAATGGTTAAATATTAAACAGAGAATCACCTATAATGTTTTGCTGTTCGTGTTCAAAATGAAATACAACATGGTGCCTAAATATCTAGCGTCGAGTTTAATTTATGTGGGTGACTCGCAGCCGTATAGTTTAAGATCAAATTCTGATTTTAGACTCCAGCAATATAGAGACTCTAGAACTCAAAACCAATTAAAATATCGCGGTCTTAAATTGTTTAATGAATTGCCTTCAGTAATTAAAAATGAAAAAAGCCTAAGAGGATTTAAAACACTGCTTATACCGTATCTCAAAGAGAATATTATATAAGAAATTATGTTATTAGTTTTCTAAATAAACTTAAATTTAATTTAATTTAATTTAAATAAGATGATTGTTTAAGAAAAATGTAGTAAATTATAATAGTAATATTTACTAAATAAAAATATACATACATACATACACAATAACGCCTTGATTTTTCATTTCTCTCACGATTTCTTCCTCCGAGGAAGGTTTAAGGCACGGGGCATAAATTACACCATTTACTGAGTTAAGAGTTTCATGTAATTTTACATTTATAGGACAAATATTAGGAAAAGCTTTAGCTTTTAAAAATTTTTCTGCCGAGCGGGCATTGCGCACAAGGATGAGTAAGTTTCCATCTCTAAGTTGAGATATGGATTCAATTTCGGTGGATATTGCTTCGAGGCTTTTTTTAATAACAAAAGGGCTGGTTTCAGATAAGGAAATATTATTGTCAGCAGAAGAAATAAGAATATATTTTGGATTATTAGAAGTGTGGTTTTTTTGTGGGAGGCAAGGAAAATTATCTCGTTTTGAGTTCAGTTTTTGTTTTTTTGGGGGGGTAAATCCTCCAAGTCCGCCAGAGCGGAAAACCTGTTGGATATTTTATCAGGTGGCCCCGGAGCCATAGTTTAAGAAATTACTTTACAATTTTTGATTCTATACAAAAATTTAGTATAGCAAAAAACACTAAAGAAAAGAAAAAATACGAATGAGGTTATAGAGAATAACGGGAATTCAGTGATTGATACGCTTTATATCACACTACACGAGGTCTGATCGCTTCAAATGACAGTCGACGACTGCGAAATATTTTAGAAACTATAGTAGATAGGATAAAAAATTGTTTAATCATATTTGTTAAGAAAGACTAAAGCTTTATAAAAAAAGTTAAATAAATTTGTTATTGTTGTTATTTGTTGTTTTTTAATTAAAAATATTTTTCCCAAAATATTTTCAATATAACCTATTTTTTCGTTTTGATATTTTTATATGTTATTCCTCAATCAATCCTAAGAATGCATGTGTTGAGAGTTTTTTTCAAATTTGTCAATATTTATTATTTTATAATAACAAATTATACGATTTTTTTTTTGCGAAAATCGCGTTTTTCACTTCAGTGTTCCCAAAAATTGAAAAATTGAAATTTAAAAAAAAAACCTCCAGCGTTACCTGAGGAAATCGATTATCCGACTTATCATGGACACCGCAATCCTACTTTTTTCTGAGACGCTTCCAAAAAAATGCTGCCATTGCTGTAGTTTTCACTATTTCTACCTGAAAATTTTTCAAAATATTCTTCAAATGTTAAACTTTGATCTACCATTGGTTTTAATAAATAGATTTTAACTGTGTTGTCGAAAAAAATTCACAAAAATGTGCCTGTTTTTATACGAATTAACGATACCCTCCCCTTAAGTAAAATAACTTCGTCATGATATTGGTAGAAACTCTCAATTCACCAACGCCTTTCCTTGATACTCGTATGTATCCCCATACCAAATAGGGCAACTTTCCACACTTCACAGTTGGTATTATACTCTTCTACTGCAGAGCTGTGTTCGGTTTCCATCAAACTTTATTAGGACCATAGTGGTAATATGACATGGTTTTTGTTTCGTCGTAGGAAAATCCTATGGTCTGTGTTATTCATTGCATATTCTGCTTGTACCAATTTTTGCTTCCAGTCAGCATGTGTGGCTGATTCTGCCAATTTTGCCAACATTGCTTTTAAGTCCCTATTCATGCATTCGACTTGTCCATTCGACTGAGGTGATGCAGTTGCCATCTTAACGTGTTCTATATTTCTGTAGAAGTAAAAGATGTACCGCGGTCACTAACTATTCAACGTGGTCGGCTATAATATTCAAAATCAGAGTTCGTAAATACTCCTCATTGAGGAGTAAAATTTCACTCCTCATCCTCAATACAATTCAATTCAAGAGTATTCAATTTTGAATTTATCAATTATGAAGAAAAATAAAGAGCGCTCATTCTTTTAATATCTTGAGTGAATAAATTATTTTTTATTTCTCTTTGATATTTATCACTCACTGAATATGATTTTCAATAAGACTCAATGAGTGAAATTTTTTTTTTTTTACTCGCTCATACTTTTCATTCATAAATTTCATAATTTTATTGAATTTTTTTTTACTTGAACTTTTGAGTCAAAACGTTAAATTTTTTTCAGTTTTATTGAAACGAAAGTAAAGCTATTTTCTTATATTATTTCAAAGAAAATGTCGCGACAATGTCCAAAAGATTAAAAAAAATTAATACTAGCAATAAACTAAATCGTATACGAATGTCCGTTTCTTTTCACTAGCCTATATTCATGAACGAACAGGAACTCTGCGATGTTAAAAGTGACAGGTGTGGTCCCGACCCTTCCAAAAGGGTGTTTTGACCCATTTTTGAAAAAAAAAATTACTGTTCTAATCGATGTAATAGGTCGAAGAAGGATTTTGAACAACACTTAGGGTGGCTTCGGACCCTGGAAAAAACCGTTTTGACCCGAAAATGTGTCCCCGGCCCATGATACCCGTTTTCGACCCATTTCCGGGTCAAAAACGATTCTTTTCAGGGTCCCGAGCTTTCTTAGTGATGGCCAAAAATATTTTTGACCTATCTTTCGTTTGAAAAAACAAACATTTTTTTTCGAAAATGGGTCAAAAACAGGTACCATGGCCCGGGGACACATTTTCGGGTCAAAAACGTTTGTTTCCAGGGTCTTGAGTCTTCTTTAGTGATGTTAAAAAATATTTTTGAGCTATCTTTCGTTTAAAAAAACAAAATTTATTTCCCGAAAATGGGTCAAAAACGGGTAGCATCGCCCGGGGACACATTTTCGGGTCGAAAACGTTTGTTTCCAGGGTCCCGAGCTTTCTTTAGTGATGTCTAAAAATATTTTTGAGATATCTTTTGTTTAAAAAAACAAAATTTTTTCCCTAAAATGGGTCAAAAACGGGAAGCATGGCCTGGGGACACATTTACGGCTCAAAAACGTTTGTTTCCAGGGTCCCGAGCTTTCTTGAGTGATGTCCAAAAATATTTTTGAGCTATCTTTCATTTAAAAAAACAAAATTTTTTCCCCGAAAATGAGTCAAAAACGGGTAGCATGGCCCGGGGACACATTTTCGGGTCAAAAAAGTGTAAAATAACTGTAAATACAAACGCTGATCGTGCGCATGCATTTCTGCGTGATAGAGATCATTTTCTTTACGCGCACATTTTTGAGCGACAGAAAATTTGTTCTTGCACAATCGCATATCGCGCTTTCTCACATAGTTCATATTCATTTATGATCGGTGAAAAAATTATTGGCTTGAATTCATTCTTTAAGCAATGCTATTCGTTGTTGGAAAAAAACGGATAGTCACACACGAATGCGATGCAATAAAGAGCGATACATGAATAAAATGCAACATTTTGAGTACATACAGGAATATTTCCGAACTCTGCATCATTTTTTTGTCTGGTCACAAATGCAGCGACACCAACAGCTGTTCTCGGTGAAATATTCGTTTGAGCCCTTTTCTTTTCGTATTGGCTTAGAAGAGATTTTAGGTCCTGAACTGAACGTGCACCATTTAAAATTGATATGTTTGATGATCTATCATTTAGACCATCCAAGATGTGTTCAAGTAATTCGCCTTCGGAAACCGCGGCATTAGATGCAACTTCCTGCATCTCGATGACATAGCGCTTCACTGACTCACCGGGCTTCAAGCTGCGTGCCTTAAGTTGTCCAAGTACATCACTAAGCGTGTGCACACTACCAAATTCAGCAGTGAGTAGTTGTCTCAAACCTTGGTAGGTGTTTGCCGCGTTTGCACGTAGGAAAATCTTGGCTGTGCCACCAAGTAAACGTCGTACGGCGATGAATTTGTCGTGTTCTCTGCAACGAAAAATTTCGAACGCGTCTTCGACATCTTGGAACCACTTATTCACATCATATGCATCGTCACCACTAAATGGGTGCAGCATAGCCTCAAATTCTTGGAAATCAAATTTGCGGTGATTATCCGCCTGTACTTCACTCACTCTTAACTCCTCCATCAGTTTTTGCAATTCTCGTTTCTTTCTGGCCAGTAACAACTCACGATCAATTTGGCACATCGCTTTTCCAACAGCGTCATCACCGGCAGCATCATCAACAGCGGAATTATTCACAGCGGTCTCATCATTAGTGGCGTCATTATCACCGGCATCGTCTTCGCCAGTACCTTCATCTTGGCCATGGCTTCCTCCTTGCATCAGTTCTTCATACATCGGTCGTAAAGTCGCAACGGTGGCACTCTCCTCCACTGCAACACCTGCAGCAATCAAGGCATCGAACATATCTTTTTTTAACACTTTACTCATTGAAATCCCATTATTATTATTATTGAAATAAGTGCTATATTTTTTAAATACTTTTTATTTTAACAGCAATCAGATATTCAGATAATCAGAATTTCAAAAAAACCAACTACGCAAAGAAAGAGAGACAATATAACAAAAAAACAAAAGGAAATGAAAATGACATTAGCGTTGCAGCTTATGGCTGTATTATAGATACTCACAACTTAAGGCTGTGTTACATACTTATATCATATAGCAATTAATAGTAATTATTACAAGTCAAATAATTTTTTTGTTGTTTTCTAATGAGGAATGAGTCAAAGAAATGAATAATAAAAAAATTTTCCAAAAAATATTTACATTTCTTATTTTAGTTCAGTATGAAAGTGAAAATTGTGTTTAATAATTTATTTTGCAAACAATTACTTGACAGACTGTATAAAAAAATCAAAACAGAAAAAATGTTATATTGAAAATATTTTGAGAAAAATTTTTTTGTATTAAAAAAATTAGTGTTTTAACAAAATTATTTAAATTTTTTAACTTTTTTTATAAATTTATAGTCTTTCTTGACACATAAGATTAAATGATTTTTTATCCTATCTACTATAGTTCTTGAGATATTTCGTTTCAAAAAATGTTCAAAAACGTCAAAAAAAAAAGTGTGCAGTTATTAAAAGAATGACCGATATTTATATACAGCTCCGTGCAACTAATTAGGGAAAGTAGTTTTTGAATTATATAAAGACATATGCAATTTGAAATACGCAACCAATTCCGTAATATCAATAGTGTTTAATACTTTAAAAATACAACATAGGTAATTCTTTGCCGTTATTCTTGTGAAGTGACAAAATAAAACTTTTATTAATTCAAAAAATTAAGAAGAGGTTTGTTATATATTGTTTATGGTAATTAGTAATTATAAAAGTTATTTTTGGTAATTTAAAATGGTTAGAAAAAAATTTTGTGACGTCAGCACACGAAAAATCATGTTATAGATGATTCAAGATGGAAGCTCTTGTCGACAAATCGCAGATGCCTTAGAAGTTTCCAAAACCATGGTAGGCAGTGAGCTACAATATTTAAAAAATATTCGACCATAGGTAACGTGCAACACAAGCAAAAAAGCTGCATAACAACTGCTCGAGAAGATACCCTTACTGTCCGGGAGTCTAAAAATATCCGTATAAATTCGAAAACGAAGATGGGATGGCTATCAATGGCGACAATGAAGCAGCACCATCCGTAGACATAATCAATAGATGTTTCAGTGAAATTGGACTTTTTGGACGGATTTCTCGGAAGAAGACCCTATTATTTGAGCGCAACCGTAAGAAGAGGATGGAGTTTGCCAAAAAGTATCGTCATTGGAATGCAAAGGAACGGAAAAGTTTTTTTTGTTCCTATCGGGTGACACTCTATTTATTTTTATTTCGTCAGAAAACAACACTTTTCTTTCATATATATATGGGACAGAGGTCTGCCCAAAATTGAGCTCAATGGAAAAATGTTTTTAAGGTGTCAAAATGTTCGTATGCTCAAGAGCTTTCATATGGGAACATGTGTTTTCGATTTTTTTTTTTTTAGGAATTGGCGACCATAAAACGGCGCCTACATATAGATATCTATGTATAAACAGGCAGTTGGTAAACAGCCATAATCATAATCGCTTATTTTTTATATTTTGTAGGAAGACTGTGAAGAGAGGGAGTGCAGGAGTTTTTTTTTTTTCAATAGTAGGTGGTGCCACGACCCCAACGGAAAATACGTTGCCACGGCTAAGCTAATGGACCGATTTAATTTGGTTTGGAGATAAACTTAACCATAAGAAAAGTAATTAGAAGTTCTGAGTTCTTAAATTTGGCGTGGCATAATCCTTAGTAGGAAAAAACGCTGTTTAGGCTGAACAGCGTCATCGATTTTGATAAAATTTGGTATGGTGCTAGATTGAATCCTGAGTAAAGTTAATTCAAGCATTTTGTGTCTAAAATTGTGACAACGAGGTGTAATTTAAACGGTTTTCCATATTTGGTCTGTCCAATTTGGGGGTTCTTTTGCAAAATTGAGTCTAAGAAATATTAAATTGCAACTCGTTGTCACAATTTTAGACACAAAATGTTTGAATTATAACACTCACCTTTTTTGTTTATGCTTAGCCGTAAGCAACGGTTTCTTCGCAGGTCTGTAACTTCTTAAACTGTTCTGAATGGCTCGTCTGCGCACAGTTCTATCATGGATATCTAAATTCAGTGACCGAACAACCTCTTTGGATGTGGCAAATGGATTTTGTTTGTATATAGCACACATTTTTCTGTCTTCACGACGCGATGTCTTCCGTGGCCGGCCTTCTGAATGTACCGTTGTTAGTTCTTTTGTGCTATTATCCTTTTTTATTAATCTACAAATTATTGGTCGGTTAATTTTAAATTGTTTTGCGATAGATATTAGCGATTTTTCCTGATCGTATTCGGAAATATTTTGAGATTTTAGAGAATTACAGTATTTGTCACGGGCCATTTTAAACTGAACAGTCAATGTCACAGCGAACGCAAAAACCAAATTAAACTTGAATTGTTATGACTCACAAACAACATATGCTTAGCAATAACGGTACTTATACCGCTAATTTTTGGAAATTCTCTTCTATTTTTACATTCTTCATATTTTGTTGCTTTTGTTTTGCACACAGAAAATTAAATGTAGTCACATTAATTTTAAATTTTTTTAAACAATATAAAACCGAATTTGAATATAATTTTATGTTTATATAATAAATGAATGTTGTTTGATTTCTAAAATATTTTTTGTGTGCTCCTAATATTAACTGAGATACATGATTTTGTAGCAGCGCAGTGATTTTATTGCTATTGTTTTGCATAATATATATGTAAGCGCCGTTTTATGGTGGCCATTACCTTAAAAAAAAAAATTGAAAACACCCGTTCCCATATGAAAAGCTCTTGAGCATACGAACATTTTGACACCTTAAAACATTTTTCCGCTGCGCTCAATTTTGGGTAGACCACTGTCCCAGTTGACATGGAACGTTCCATATACTTAAAATATGTATATATATGGGGTATTCCATGTGAAATTTTCGAACGAAAAATAAAAATCGATTTTTACCCCTGGAATTTGTTTTTCAACAGCTTGCGATGACCCACGCCAATCACTTATGCCGATCCCGAGATATCCCGGCACAGATTATTGTTACTACTAAATTTCTCGTTTTTTAATGATATTCAGGCGTGAATAACTCAAAATGGGTGCATTTTCATGACATGATGATTAAGAGAAAACTTGTTTGTTGTTTCTTGAAAAATATTTTCCTTGCGGGTAAAAAAGTTTTTGCTCATGCGCAGTATGATTTTTATGTTCAGTTAGATTTGGTTTTTTAGTTTTCTTAGCGTGAGCCGCGAAATTTTGTCTCAAATTTGGTCCCAAAATGTTCGTCCTTTAGTAGTCACAAAATTTTCATTTTGCTTATGCCAAAAATGTTGAAACAAAAAAAAAAATGCAAAATTTTTTTTTGTTTTTTTGCCTATAACTTTTTTTTTGGGTCAGAAATAGGCACAGGCATTGCTCTATTGAAAAAAACAAACAAAAATTTTTTTTTTTTTTGTTAAAAATTGTCTTTTTTGACGTTTTTGAACATTTTTTGAAACGAAATATCTCAAAAACTATAGGATAAAAAATCATTTAATAATATTTGTTAAGAAAAACTATAATTTTATAAAAAAAGATTAGTCTCCGACTATCTCCCGTCGAGTGCGGTTCGTGTGTTTATTGCGATCTACCTGCGTCTATTGTATTTTTTCCGTGGTACCGTTATCCGTTATCACTAACTCTTGTCAAAACTCGTTTTGATTTTCTTTCTTCCCACGTCTTTCGCTTGTTTTTAACAACTCAGTGTATTAAACTGTGTCAATATGCTCCCTGGGGCTCCCAATTTAGGGGACAAACGGTTTGCTGCGTTAGCAGCCGGTCCTAAAGCAAAAAAGAAACGTAGCCTAAATTCTTTATCTGATTTTCCGGTCCTTCCGATTTCCAAACTTTCACCTCCCAATCCTAAATATGTTGTGGTTTCAGCCACTAATGACGAAAAACCTTTGTCACAATTTTCGTGTTTTGCAGTGCAAAAATCCCTCCACCTAATTAGTAAAGATATCGAAAATATTTCTGAACTACGAGACGGAAGACTTTTGCTGCTTGTTAAAAATAAAAATATAGCTGACAAGTTTATTTCTTCCAAGAAATTACTTGGCCTGTGCGACATTACATGTAAATTCCATGAAAACTTAAATTTTGTGAAAGGTACGATATACGCTCCTTATTTGAACAATGTTTCTGATGCTGAAATTGTGAGTGAATTGGCTCCCCAAGGTGTAGTTGGTATTCACAAATTTACTAAAACGATTGATAATAAGTCCCAGCCTAGCGGCGTGGTCTTGCTCACATTCGATCTTTACCATTTACCTGAGTCTATTCAGGTTTCTTGGCACCAAGTTCTGGTGAGCAAATATATCCCTAATCCGATGCGTTGCAAGTCTTGCCAGTTGCTCGGACATACATTGAAACGCTGTAATAATAGCCCATCTTGTGTAAACTGCAGTCTTCCTCTCCACAGTCCCAGTGAATGCACACGTATTCAATGCGCAAATTGCGCAGAAAACCACCCTTCTAACTCTAACAATTGCAAAAAATTTATACAACAAAAAGAGATCTTAAAAATCAAAACCCAGAAGAAGTGTTCAATGCGTGATGCAAGACAAATCCACAAATCTCAACAGCCCTCAAATTCTACATCCTATTCTGAGGTTCTTTCCCAAAAGGCCCAAACTCAAACATTCAACCAATTTCAAATAAACAACAAATTTCAAATAAACAACCAATTCCAAATGAACCATCAATTTTAAATAAACAACACCAAATTCTAATCCAACTACCCTATTAAAACCTCAACTATCCATAAATAACACCGATAACTCAATCACTGAAATACAGACATCATACAACAACAATAAAATGGAAAATAGTAAAAGTGGAGTCTCCTTGACTACTGCTACAAATTTTACTTCCAATAACCATGCTTCCGAAACATCTCTTCAATCTCCTATTTCCAAAATAGCACAAGAATTATTAGATAAAAACCAATACTTTGTAACACCTAGTAACTTTGACTCCCAAGCCACATAGGGATAAAAGGAAATGAAGCCGCGGATCTAACTGCAAAATCAGCTTCGTTGCAGCCACTAATGACCATGAACGTAATAGAGAAAAAAGAAATTTTTCGCTTGATTAATACACATCTGTACGAACTTAAACAGCGCGAGTGGTCTAACTTCTTTGATCTTTATAAAAACTTCAATTCAGACGGAAGGAAAGCGACTTATCCTTCTTCAGCTTCTTGTAACGACATAAAAGCTAGTCTACGTATTGGACATACAATAATCACACATAGCCATCTGTTAAATGGATCCAGCGCTCCACAGTGTCCGTATTGCAACTCTACCGCTTTTTCTGCAATCCATCTATTAGACATTTGTCCTTACTTTAATTTTATTAGAACAAGTATTTTCCACAATGTAATTCCTTCTAGTTTACTTAAGTCTATTTCAATACCTAACATCTCAAAATTAAATAATTTCTTGCTCAAAATCGACTTAAAATATTTGATATAAGCTCAGATATTATTTTATACCGTCAGTCCGCTGTGTAATATAACTTTGGTATTATTAACACTTTTATCTTGTAAAAATGTTCCTTAAACCATTCTTATTACATTATATAATTGCATCTTATTTAAGTTTCTAATATTTATCAAGTGAGCCGAAGGTCCTAGTTACTAGTGCTCCTTTCTTTGTAATTTAGTGATTTAATCTCTAATTTTCATTTAAATAAAATAAATATAAAAAAAGGTAAATAAATTTAAATAATTTTGTTAAAACATTAGTTTTTTAATTAAAAAAATGTTTCCCAAAATATTTTCAATATAACATATTTTTTTTTTTTGATTTTTTATATATTATTCCTCAATTAATCATAAGAATGCATGTACTTTCATATCGAAATTCTCGCCATAACTTTGGAAACTACGAATTTTTTACCATTATTTTTCAACATAAAATTCGATATAAATTTTTTTTTATTATTTTTTTTTGTAATGTTATTATCAATCAATCCCAAGAATGTATCTGCATTCAAATCGAAATTCCCGCCAAAACTTTGGAAAATATAAGTTTTTATAAAGGCGCACTTCAGTCTAATTGTATGAATTGTATGCTATTTTCCATTTTATGTTGAAAAAACATGGTGCGCGTCATCAGTAAAAAATTCGTAGTTTCCAAAGTTATGGCGGAAATTTATTTTTTTTTTTTTTTTGAAATGCCGCTTTTTTGCAACAATTTTCAGCCTAAAATGGACATAAATTAAAGTGGCCATAACATCGTAAAAAAAAAAGTTTTAATCAAATCGGGGAAATATAGTTCCCTTTATATTCTTTGAAAAACAACATATTTAATCGGCAACCAATTCCGTAACATGAAAATTACATATTTTCGCGTGCATGGCTTGAAATGGATTTGGTCTATATCTCTTTTTTAAATTAATACATGCACTTTTAGTTAGAGTGACTAATTATTGAAGCAAAATATTATAATTATGTATGTATTATATTATGTATCAATTTCTGGAGAGGTTTTCGTTGTTCTACCTCTAGTTTCTTTTCCTATTTTCTTTATAAAAACATTTTGCACAAAACGCAAAGACTAATACATCAAACTAGCGATGTCGCAAAGATTTTTCTCTTTTTCGTAGGCTCATAACCAATCGTCACACTTCTGCTGTGCAACTACTTTTTCGGCCCATATCTATAGTAGACCAAATCCATCTCAAACCATCCACGCGAATTATTTCATGTTACGGTATCGGCTGCCGATTAAATATGTTGTCTTTCAAAGGATATAAGGGCACCCATATTTCCCCGCTTTGATCAAAAAATTTTTTTTTATGAAGTTAGGGCCATTTTAAGTTATACCCATTTTAGGGTGAAAATTGTTTCAAAAAAGCGGCATTTCCATCCAAATAAAAATAATTAAATTTGTCTTATTTTGATCAGGAGTGTATATAAGCTTAAAAAATAGCAAAAAAATATTATAAATAGGAAAAAAATCTAATTTTCTTAATTTTTTTGGTCAATTTCCGAAAAATTAAAATTTTGGAGCTTTAGTAGCAACCCTAGGACTATTTTTTTTTTAAATGAGGATATACATACTCGAATATGAATAAATTTTCGAAAAACGAGTGTTCCTGAAGTATTCTAGAACATGCCATTTATTTGAACATGTCTAATGTATACATACAGCAGCGGTGTCATTTATGAATTTGTAGTGTACTCCTAAAGTCACTACAGTCGACGTCCATTAATACGAATGATATAATGTCAGGCCTATTCGTATAATCGAAAAATTCGTATTATCACAACAAAATTTTGCCCTGTTTTTTTAGTAAATTATACATTTGTATGTATACAATATTCAAAAACTCTTTCATTTTTTAATCATTAAACAAAAACATAGCTTAAAAGAAAATTCGTAACAATTCAAATACTTACTTAAATACATTTTTACAAAAAAACATGAATAAAAGGGTCTTCTCTAAATGGGCAAACATGCTCTAATCATTTCCTTTAAGACTCTGTCATTAAGCTTTGCCGTTTTTGACATGAAAATTTATTTGCACTGCCTCTTCCTGCATATGGTTGAATACCCTTATTTATTCTTAATGTTTGATAGGGACTTTCCTTTTCATCACAATCCGCGAGAATATTTATTTTATCATGCAAAGAAATGCGTTTGTTTTATTTTTTACTTAAAATCAACTTTCACTGAAAACTTTTCACAACAAATGAGCTAAAAAACGATTCTAGATTTAAAATTTTTTTTTTAAAGCTTAAAATTTTAAACAAAAACACAAATCCTATTGAAGAAAAAAATCTCATTCGTACTATTGAACAGTCAAATTTGCTGCTATTCGTATTATAGAGACATATGTGTAAAAAATATTGCATTCGTATAAAGGAGCTTCACATTATTGGACGCCGACTGTATTACCATTACTAGTATCTTCTTTCAATATAAATTACATTTAACACAGAAACTCTAAAAAGACCAACTAAAACAATAACGTAAAATTTACGAGAATTGATAAGCAATTGTAACTTTCCCACTAAATTTAAAGTAACCAAAAATAAAATCAGAATTCAAAAATCTCTAATTTCAAATTAAACCAAAAATAAAATCAGAATTCATAATTCTCTAATTTCAAATAAAACCAAAAATAAACCAAATTCAAGTAAACAAAAATAAATCCAAGTAAAATTCTCAAATTTAAAAATAAATAATTTTCCTTTGATTTATTTTCAACCCCTCTGACTTGTGCTGTTTACTCATCTAATAAGCAGCACCAATGCAAGCAACAACAACAACAATTGCCAATGCATTTGAATGCACTGTCCAAGCGCAAGAGCGAGAACCAAGCGTGTTACGTTGCACCAAAGCCAATGACACATTTAAGCCAAGGCCAATAGTTTGGTGCACTTGTTGTTATTGATGCATTGAATTACTTTATGGGAAATCTAAATTTGTGATCGACCAAAATAAACTGATTGGTGATCAAAGAAGACGAAGAAGGGAGGAGGAGTTAGTAAAATACTGGTAAAATAGACTTTGACCTTAATACACCGAATTTTTTTGTAAACTCAAGTAAAAATTTCTAAAGACCAAATTTATAAGAAATTGAAAGAAACTATTTCGAGCAAATGTTTTTATTTTTCTTCTAACCTTTTAAAATATAGTTACTTGATAGGTACACAAAATAAGTACATATATTACATTTTGTTCCAAAATAATAACGGTACATTCTAAGTTTGCTATTATATTGTGTAATTTGTACTTTCGAGCGGTCAAAATAATAGCAATGTTCAACTTCTTTACTTCTCAAGATTAGGTATTTACTCTTATTAAAAAAACTTGTTCATAAAAAGTAAGATCTATTATTTTTGTATAATACTGCAATGATTTTTTCAAGTTTTTGCATTTTAGTGGGTCGTGAAAGCATCCTACGACAGAGTAAAGTAAAATAATTAAAAATTGTATCGGATGTTCTGCGAAAATGGTTTCGAATACGATAAAATACACAAATAATCGAAAAACGCGAGGACGAAAGCCTTCCATGTCCGCCCAGGACGTGAATTGTTCAATACGGTTTTCGAAACATATTCCGTAGTCCCGAGAAACAAAAAAGGAAACAGAGATTTACAAAAAATAAACAAATACATTATTGAAGCCGAAAGACTGACCAAATTGAAGTCAACAAACCACAAAGTTCATGCAAGCTCTAAATGTTAAATTAGCGCAGAAAAAAATCTTCAAACAAAAAATTATTAAACAAAAACTATTCTAGCACTGTTTACAATACAACTTATTATTCTACAACTTATATTAAACTGTTCACAAAAGACTAAGTATAAAAATAACTACCCAAGTTAAATAAAATGTGAAATATTTTAGTTTTGTTTTTTTTTAGCTAGAATAAAGAATTCGCAAGTTTTCTGCATACTTTTTTTAAAAACCTTTTTTACAAAAAAAAAATATACAGCCTTAAAACTAGAAATATGTTTTTTTTTGTGAACAGTTTTGTGGCTCACTGTATGTGTACACCCAACCTCTGCTCAATGCAAACATGGATTTGCAGTCTGCCAATCTCAATATTGAGAGAATTTAGCTTTTCAAACAGGTTCGATGCCACACATGCCTAAACTCCCCACGCACAAACTAATAACAGCAGATCATCACAAGGCAAGAAGAAAACTCTCAACAACCATATTGACCACGGTGGATAAGTATGACTGCTGTTCGCACTCTGCTGACGAATTGTGAGCAGCAACGCACATACACCTACGAACCTACTTTATTTTAATAAAATGTAACATACATAACTTTTGTCTTATAACTTACTAAATTTCATTAAACTTATATCCAGCGATGAAAGGTACCCTCCATGGCGGTGATATGTTGAAAGCTAAATGAATTTTTCTTCCAATTAGGTTATTGATAAGTTAATTGAATAATAAATAAATTTATGATTCCTTTTAAAACAATTTTGTTTTTGGTTTTAAATACTATAATTAAATAAAATTTTGAAACTATGTCTTGGACCTAACATTGAATTGTAAATTTTTCTTACAAAACCCTACTAAATAGATTAGCTATAAACAATTTTGCCGCTAATTTAGTAAACTTTTTTTTTTTTAGATTTGGTTCGAAAACTAGTATCGACATACATATAACTTAGTTTTCATTTATTTAATGCTTTTGTTTGTTGTTTTTTTTTTTTTTTTAACTAGGTATCTAAGCTTGATTTTTTGTTGTTGTTGGTTTATGTAAAGTTTTTCCTCTGTCTGTCTCTGCATATTTTAACTGGTTGTTTTTTTTTTTTTCAACTCTACCAATTATGTGTTTTTTTGTTTTATTTCGTGTCTGTCTATGCAAATGCTGTTTTAGAAAAAATGATTTTTACTTTTGTTTTTGGAACAATTTTTACACCATTTCCAAATTCTATTTTAATCAATTCTATAAATTTTTCTTTTTCACTTTTTTAATAGTATCTCACTACTGTCTTTTCATTATTTTTTTATTTTGTTGTTTCTTCCAAATTTTCTATTCCTCGCATAGTAACCCCACGAACAGACAGAAAAATTAGTTATGAATGCGTATAAAATCGAAAAACCCTAATGAACTTGAATACCTCCGTCATAGGTATGTTTAGTTAACATGTGCATCAAGATTTTTCGATTTTCTAGGTATTCATCACTAATTTTTCTGTCTGTTCGTGGGGTTACTATGCGAGGAATAACTTCAGATGAATTTAAGCCGACAGGAAATATTCCGCAAAACACATTTATTAAACAAATAACTTAGTACATATGTAATGAAGAGCACTATGCGTTTTAAGTGACAATTTGAAATTCCATCCATATACAAGTGACAATTTGAAATTCCATCGAACATACAACAATTTTTGTTACCTAATTTCATTAGGTATTTATAAATTTTGAGCGAGGAAATTGGGCGAAAACAAAGCTTTTTATTTGAAAGCTGTCTCTGTTAAAGATTTGAACATATTGTAATAACAGTTAACAGCTGGGAAATACGACTTAGAATTTGTAGCAATTGTGTCAAAATAATTATTAAATTTGTTTGCAATGTCCACAGGACTTGTAAAAGATACACACTTTCGACTTCAATTACAGAAATACTGTCTTCAGTCGTTATTTTGCTCATAATATTATTCACAACTTTCCATTCATGCCTTATATAACATTTGCAGTTAATAAGCTTATTTAAATAGAAATTTTCCTTACAAGAAATCATTTGTTTCTTAACATTCCGATAAGTCTTAAGTGTTAAGATAAAATTTCTTAAGTTTGTATTCTGTGGATGTTCTTTGCATTTTTTCCGTTACTTTATTTTTTGTTTATTAATTTAATTAAATCCTCTCCAATCCAAGGCTTAAATCTTTTGAATTTAAAATAACCTTTGGGCTGCGCTATAGAGCAATTTCGTATATCGTTACCTTAATATAGAGAGGCCCTAACTAACATTTTTTTCAAAATCGAGATTTTTATAAATTTCTCTGATACATCATTGACAAAAAAATGTGTGTACTACAATTGAAAATAAATCAATTACAAGCAAATAAAAAAAAAAACATTACTCACTTTAACTCACAAAAACTTTATTTTTTATTAAGTTTTTTCGTTCTCCTGTAAAATAATAATAATGTAAGATAGGGTCTTTCTATATTGAGGTAACGATATGCTGTTTCAAAATTTCCAAAAAAAATATCAAAAGCCACAGACGGTCCTTTTCGAGGTAGACATTTTCCCACAGCTCGAATTTCAAAAAGTTATTTAATTTTTTAAAATCAACAGTTATTTAATTTAATAATTGTTTGCTGCTCTTCATGAATTTTTATCATACAATGATCAGTTATCTGTTAATCAATTACTTAAGGACGTCCGGGAGTTTTTCGAAAAATAGACATTTTTTTATAATTTTTTTTTTTTTGAAGCTGCATTTTGTCTTAGACCAAAATTTTTTTTACATTATTAAAGTATAACTACTCAAGATTTATCTCTGAAATTTTGGTCCAAAAAAATTCGTCAATAAGTTGAAAAAGTGCAATGCCGTGAACGACCTCGAAATTTGCGGTGAGCAAGATATCTGGAGACTGGTTCATCCGAAAAAAGAAAATTAAATTTTTTTTTCAGTTAAGCAATTATTTATGGGGCTTTAAAGACTTCATTCCCTTCTTTTCTGCGCAAAAAGATAGTATTGTTCCTAACAATCCTGCATCTCTTTATAATCTTCTTCCTTGCAGTAAGTAAGTAAGTCCATTACTAGGATTAAGGTTAATATTGAAAACTGGATTAGCTCCCTCTCCCTCCCTAAACAACCCATTTTCCTAAATATTGATTTAAAAAATGGTGCAAGGGACAGACGCTATAAAATTTTCCAACAAAGTGGGTATGGTTTTCGGGAAAATATCGATCGGAGAATTCAAATCAAATTTTTCTTACAAAAAAAATCAAAATTGACCGGAAAAAAATGAAAAAATTCCGATACTGTACAAAAGAATGCCGTAAACCGCATATCATTTTCATATTTCGAACCCGAGATGTCTGCATTTTTCTAAATTAAGAGAACTGACATAATTTGAATTTTTGAAAATTTTGAAAAATCTATAGAATAGTTGAAATTATGTCAGTTCTGTTAATGTTAAGTATTTTTTTATTATTATTATTCGTTCTGAAATTAATGCAAACATTTATGCAAAAAATAATCTTGGGATGAGTATGAATTTTTTTCCTTTGACTTCGCAGTTCTTGCTGAGAACATGATTTTGAAAATACCGAAGCATGCATCCATGCTTCGACATGAATTTAAGTTGCAACGGTTTTTTCGCTGTTGTGCTTTTTCAAACCAAAAATTAGATAACACAATTGTGTAGAAGTTTCAAATCAAGCTCACAATTGTGATTTCTGATCAATTTTTAGGTAAAAAAATTCGACTTTTCTAAAGATTATAACCTTCAAAAGGCCTTAGACATTCTTGAAAATTCTGATGCTGACTTTTCATCTGATGATGACTTAGATGAGGATTTTCTGGTACCCAATAACTTACTGAAAATGTGAGCTCATCTGAGGAGGAATCTGAAGAAGGTAAATTTTTTAAATTCTAATTTATCCTTCATGTGTTATTGTTTGTTTAAAAATTGGGAATAGCTGCTCCTGTTGCTGAAGAAACAGTTTTTCCTACAAGTTCACGAAATCATGAAGAATCTGAAGAAGGTACATGTTTAAAGTTTTCACATATCCTACATGTATGTATTATTGTTTGTTTTAAAATTAGGAATAGCTGCTTCTTTTGCTGTAGACATAACTCCTTCCACAAACTTACGAAATCTGAGAGGTGACATATGGAAACAAACTGACTTCCCAACTTATGCAAGTCAAAATTTTACAAAACTTGGCACTCCGTTAGAGTATTTTTCAAAATATTTTCCAGAGAGCCATTATAAAGATGCTGTTACATATACAAAAATGTATTCTCTAGCGACCACTGGCATGGAGATGAATATTACCGTGCTCGATATAAAACATTTTTATGGCTGCACTACCATTATGTCTTGTCTTGGTTATCCTCAGATAAAAATGTACTGGGCCGAAAATTTTAGAAGCGAAATAATTTCATATTCTATGTCGAGGAATAAGTTTATGAAGCTTAGAAATATAATTCATTTTGTTGACACCAGCAAGCCCAGTGAAACCAATAAGTTATGGAGGGTTCAGCCAGTGATCGATTTAGTAAGAAACCGTTGCAATCAACTAGCCAGTGAAGTAACAAGTTATTCCATTGATGAACAATTGGTGCCTTTTACCGGTAGATGCCCAGCGCGACAAGTAATAAGGTCAAAACCTCGACCAGTTGGCTTAAAAAACCTAGTGTGCGCTACATCTGGTGGACTAATAGTTAATTTTGAAATGTTTCAAGGGGCAGGTACGTTTTCAGATAGTGGCCTCGGTCATGGACCATCCATTGTTTTGAGGCTTACTCAATGTCTTCCAAGAGGAAGCCATCTTTATTTCGATAGATTTTTCACTACCATACCTCTTTTGGAGAAACTGGAAGAAAATGGATTCAGCGCAACAGGCACTATAATGACAAATCGTGTTGGGAAGAGAGTTCATTTTCCGTTAGTTAAAAATATGGAAAGAGGTGAGATGTGTCAATTTGTCAAAGACAGCACTGTAGCCGTTTTTAAATGGTGTGACACGAAATGTGTCACAGTTGCGTCAACTATATGTGGGCAAAACCCAGTTGGCGAGGTGAATAAGAAACTTGGGTAAGAAACTTAAAGAGAAGATTGCCATTTCCTATGCCAGCCGCAATTAAATTATATAACTCGAAAATGGGAGGAGTGGATATAGCTGACCAAATGTTGGAATATTATAGGGCCACAATTAAAACAAGGAAATGGACAGTAAGTTTTATTTCATTTTCTTGATTTGGCGATTTACAACAGCTGGATGGAATGTAGAAGAGACGCGAAAATATTGGGTGTTCCAAACTGCAAAGTAAAAAAGTTTCTGCATTTTAAAATGGAGATCGGACAAGTGCTTGCAAAGTACAAAGATGCACCATAAGATATGGTTGTTCCTTTTCAGTTGCCTGAGGAATTCCACGGCAGTAAATATCGTCCCCAAAACGCTCCCGATGACATAAGATACGACAAATTTGATCATTGGCCAGAATTTTTAACTGGAACTGCTGAGAGATGCCGCAACCCGTTGATACAACTAACATCATTATAAAGTAGACGTGTTATTTTTCACCTTCTGCATAAAATTAATTTATAGCGTAAAATCGCGTTGAAATTTTACGAAAATTTGCTACTTTGACTTCGGATGCACTTTGCTTGCGGCGCACATTGGGAAAAACATAGGAAAAACGCGCGCATTGCCTGTTTTAAGCGATAACTTTTATACTGTTAGTGCGAGATACTTGAAAATTTTCGAAAAATTTTCTGATAGGATTTTTTTTCAATTTCCAATACAAGGAACTGACACCCTACCTCCGGAAGTTAAGACTTTTGAAGAACTACGCTGTGTTAAACTAAACTAAAATATCACAGTTCTGTCAACGGATTCTTGAAGCTAGTCAATCTTCTAATAATTTCACCAATTTCGCGATACGATTTTCCTTTACAATATCATCTCATCACCAATTATCTTATTGCAAAATTTGTATCCTTGGTCACCATTGCGAAACTAACGCGTAAAATGAAATGATCTTGTATTCAAACTATTAGTCGAAATAGCCCTACAAACTTTAAAATGCTTTACAATACTTCCGTGATAAAAAAAATCAAATTTGATGTCAAAATTGGCAAGTGCATACTTAATTTCGTGACTTGAATTTTGCTTTAATTTACGTTTTTATGAATTAATTTTGTGTTTTGTCTTAAAAATATTAAAATTTATATTCGTTATTAGTTCGTCAGATTGCTATCTATCCCCTTGCATTAAAATTATTTACTAAACAATTTTAATTTCTTTAAAAATGACCAATATTCCTTTCAAATCAAGGTGTATACTCAATTTTGTGAGTAACTGTAAGTGTTCACAATAAAAATTCATCGCTCATAGATATTTCTTCGGGTGTCCTTCAAGGTTCAGTGTTAAGACCCCTACTATTTATGACCTTCATAAATGACATCACTGATTGCCTTACAACATGCGAACACCATATATATGCCGACGACATACAACTTTACAAACTATTTCCGAAATATTTGAGTCAGCAAGTGATAAATGAGGTAAATCTTGAACTAAATAGGATTTTTAAATGGACTGAAGGCAATGGTCAAGAGACCCAGTCAAGACTAAAGCTATGATAGTAGATAGAAGGAAAAATAAACCAAACCTTTGCCCACTTTTTTTAAATAATTCACCAATTGAATATGTAGATACAATCAAGAACCTTGGAGTGATTTTCAACAATAACTTAACGTGAAATCAGCACGTCAATAAAATTGTTTCTAAAGTTTATGGAGCGCTTAGAGGCCTTAGCCCAACATCCAAATTCTTACCAACTAATATCAAACTCAGACTTGTGAAGTCCTTCATCTTACCAATTATACTTTATAATGGTGAATTGTTTTCAAACCTAAATGTGGATTCGAATAGAAAACTAACGGTTGCCTATAATAGTTGCGCAAGATTTATTTTCAACATACGTAGATACTCCCACATTTCTGATTATGCAAATAAAATAGGTCGTTGCTCTTTAAACGAATTACTAAATTTTCGCACAATGTTGTTACTACACAAAATAATTTTCAGCAAGGAACCCGACTATCTTTTTGAGATCTTAAGGTTTGCCAGGACCCAAAGAACTGAACAGCTCATATTGCCACGACATACATAAATACCTAACAACCTCTCGTCACTTTTTCGTTCATGCGATACTTCAATGGAATGCGCTACCCACTTATTTAAAACGTATAGATAGTGTACGCATCTTCAAGCGAGATCTTCTTGAACACTTCTCCGATAATATCTAAAAAGTTCTCAACTCCCTTCTTTTCTCTCATATTATATTCTATTTCTTTACTTTTTAACTGAATAATTTATTATTTTTTTTTTTATCTAAAATTTTGTTAGTTTTTTAATTATATAAGTTACCAACATTTTATTCTAATTACTTGTAAGCTTTGTGCATATTGTAAAGAGAAATCTTATTTGTACAATTGATAAATGAATTAATAAATAAATAAATAAATAAATTTGAGTCGTACTAGAGCCCGTTGCCAAAAATGTAAAGTCCATTTGTGTCTTGCAAAAGTTAAGCTCTGTTTCCGAGCGTACCATACAAAATAGCTTGAACTCAATCTTCTGTTTTGAGTTTTATTTACTGAAGTATTTTTGATGTATTATTTTTTTAAGTTTTAGTTTGCAAACTGATCTCAACATTTAATTTACCTACTAAAAAAAAATTTTGTATGCATTGTTTTTAAAACTATTATTTTTTAATAAATCTAAATGAAAGCCAAATGACTTATGAAAAATTGGAATTCAATTTACACGTTACGACCCAAACTACACAAATGTGTGAGGTCCTTTTGGGAAAAATCCTTGATATCAAAAATTTTTAAAAATTTGTCTTAGCCATTTAAAAAAAGAATTAGCTAAAAATTTCAATTTTTGTGGTAAGGAGATCAAAAAATGTAGTTGGGTCTCAAAGGGTTTATAGTAGGCGGTGCAACGCCCCTAACGGGGAAAAAACGTTTTCACGGCTAAACTAATGAGGGAGCGTTCAAGTATTACGTAACGCAATTCTTGAAGATCTTTGAAAGTAATGCGCTGTTATTTACTTATATAATAAATATAATATTTATTGCTGTAGCTAATCTAGAAACAGTTTCATTATGCACACCTAATTTCAAAACACCCGTTGTTCGACACCTCCTCCCGCCCCTGTACCGCATCGTATCGTTTTACAAATTGCGTTACGTAATACTTGAACGATCCCTGAATCGATTTTGATGAAATTTTGTTTGGAGATAGATTGAAACCTAAAAAATATTATCAAAAACTTTAAGTTCATCAGGGGGCGTGCCACAGCCCTTAATGAGAAAAACACCTTTTCGGCTGAACCACTACACCGAATTTGATAGCATTTGGTATGTAAAGATATTTGTTTTGAGAGGGCGGTGCCACCCCCTTTTTTTAAGTGGATTGCGCCAGGCAGTTTTCTTAGCTAAACTAATCAATACTTCAAAAAACAAATTTATACCTTCAAAATTCTTATACCGGTCCTGACCTGCGAACGATGCACCTTTTCCTCGCGAAACGAGTAATTTTCTAGAACACCTGCATGCAAATTGTATGGGAAAAAAATATCTGGGCACTGAGCACTGAACCCACATCAGCTTAATTGAGTAATGTTTTTCTGGACTCTTAAAAGATGGATCTTTTATAATATTAATGCTTTTCCGTAGGTCGTAGTGAAAATAGTAATAGTAATTTCTATTTGAAAATCGACTTGAGCACCTAGTGCCCAATGTACGAACGTAGGGTTAAAACAGAGGGCGCTAATCCAGTTTTCAATATTAACCTTAATCCTAGTAATGGGTCTTGTCCAGACATATAAGGCTATTGTAATCCGCTGACACATCGTGAAAAAATAAAAAGTTTTTAATTTGAACCGCTCTAATGTAGACATTGCTTTTTCTCCAAAAAATTTCGCAGTGAGTTTGACTTTGTCAACTCTCTGACAACAAGAATGTTGGTAAAATCATTTATATGTATGTATATTTTTATTTAGTAAATGTTACTATTATAATTAGCTAAATTTTTTGATAAGTACATATATTATTTAAATTAAGCTTATTTAGAAAACTGCTAACAAAATTTCTTACATAATACTCTCTGAGATGCGATATATCGTCGGCTTACAAGCAGAATTGACTATCTGCAAAAAAATAATTGAATAACGCTTATTATTATTTTAAATATGCTTAAATGCTCTTAAGGGGACGTCCATAAATTACGTGGTGTTTTTTTTTTGAAAATTCGGACCCCCCTCCCCTCCCCTTGGTGAGTTCTGGCGGGACTTCCCCTCTCCCTTCCGTGAGACTTTCCTTATAGTTTTTAGATGTAATCTGCTATAGTAATGTATACACTCTGCATTAAAAAGTCGACATGAGATTTTCGTCGAACCGTGATTCAATTCATGCAATCGTTGTGCTTTGTGCATTGTGTATGGTGCAAGTGAGGAAGTGAAAAAAATGTCTGCCAAGCGAAGCGTTGTGTGGGAACATTTTGAGGATACCTCGGAACCAAACAAAATAAAATTTAAAAAATGTTTTAAAACATTATTGTATGTACACTGGTTACAGCAGTAACTCACTGCCAGTGAGTTAATTTATTAAATAAATTCTTGCATTTACTATCATATTTAACCAATTTTTTGGTCATTTTATTGTTACTTTAAGGATTTTCACATTTTATATATAAAAATGACTGCAAAACAGCACGGAAGTATCTAAGTATAAACAAATATTTATGTAAAGATTGTGTATAAATCTGTTTTTATTTATAAACAAGTATCTGATGACATTTTTTTTTTTTTTTTCATTATTATATTCATTATAAATTATATTTTTATTTCTTTCATTTATTATATTTTTATTTATAGTTTCATTTTCTCAATACAATACTTTTGGTTTTGTCTTTCTTATATAATCCAGTAAAATTAGAGTTTTCTGATTTAGAAAATTAGAGCCTACCTGCTTTTTCAAAAATTTATTTATTTTGATGTTTAATAACTGCGAGGCTACATCACACGAAATGCAATCCCTGAGAAGGAGATTGACAACAGAGTTAGATTGCAGATTCGGAGAATTGGAAAGAGCTTGTGAACCATTATTGCTGGCAATGGTACTAGACTTTCGATTTAAAATAGGTTTTTGTCAATTGGTCAATGGTATCACCAGGAGTGTCGCGAAGCTACTGCAGTGAAAAACGCCGCCTACAAAAGAACCCTGCAGTCAGCCGCAACGCGAGCCGTGCACGAAAACTACCGGGAAAAAAGGAAGGAAGAGAGGCGCCTGTTCAGACGCAAGAAGCGAGAGCAGGAAAGGCACGAGCGTGAGAAACTCGAAGTGTTACGGGGCAGGAATGATGCTCGAAAATTTGACCAACAAGTAAAAGCGTCTGACCCAAGGTTTCAAGCCCGCAGCATCTACCTGTAAAGATGAACATGGAAATCTGGTTACGGACACGCAGGGTACACTGAGATTATGGAGGGAACACTTTTCCAAGCTGCTTGCTGGCGATGACTCCACCAATCCCGCCTTTGAAGAAATTAACCCGATGCCACCAATCAACGACGATGGTGTGGGCGTACCACCACCTAGCCATGACGCGGTACGAGTTGTGATCCAACGACTTAAGAACAACAAAGCTGCTGGTGCCGATGGCCTGCCTGCTGAATTGTTCAAGACCGGCGGCGATGAGCTGATAGGGTGTATGCATCAACTCATCTGCAAAATGTGGCTAGTAGAAAGCATGCCCGACGATAGGAATCTCAGTGTCCTTTGTCCTGTACTGAAGAAAGGTGACCCGACAATCTGCGCTAACTACCGGGGAATCGGTCTTCTTGCCATCTCTTACAAGGTCCTGTCGACTGTACTGTGTGAAAGACTTAAGCCGTTTGCCAACACACTGATTGGGCTTTATCAGTGCGGCTTTAGACCTGGTAAGTCCACCATAGACCAGATCTTCACACTACGTCAAATCCTGGAAAAAAACCCACGAAAAACAGATCGATACCCATCATCTCTTTATCGATTTTAAAGCTGCTTTCGATAGCCCGATACGGGATTGCCTGTATGCCACCATGTCTGAGATCGGTATACCTGCGAAGCTGGTGCGGCTTTGCAGAATGACGTTGAGCAACACAGCCAGCTCCGTCAGAGTAGGAAGGGACCTCTCCGAACCATTTGATACCGAACGAGGTTTCAGACAGGGCGATCCACTATCCTGCAACCTCTTCAACTTTGTGATGGAAGGGGTGTTGCGAAGAGCCAGTGTACATCGTAATGGCACTATTTTCTTCAAAAGTGTCCAGCTCCTTGCATATGCCGATGATATTGATCTCATTGGACATTGTAAGCAAGATGTTACTGCTGCGTTCTCTGCTATCGAAAAAGAGTCAACGAAGGTGGGTTTGACGGTGAACGAGGGCAAAACAAAGTATATGCTGTCCACAAACAGGGAGACGCGCCGTATTGGACCCTATGTTACTGCGAACAGCTATACTGTCGAAGTTGTCAAGGAATTCACCTATCTTGGCTCCACCGTGAACACTCAAAACGATGTCAGCCTGGAGATAAAGCGAAGACTAACTCTTGCTAATAGGTGTTACTATGGTCTCAGTAAGCAATTGAGTAGTAGAGACCTCTCTCGCCCGACAAAACTGACACTCTACAAAACGCTCATCTTACCCGTGCTACTTTACGGCGCAGAAGCATGGGTTGTGTCGCAAACTGATGCAGCCACGCTTGGGGTGTTTGAGAGAAAAATTCTTCGCAAAATCTTCGGTCCTGTTCACGTCGGCGACGACTACCGTATTCGAATGAACCACGAACTGTACGAGCTCTACGCTGACATTGACATAGTCAAGCGCATCACTATCCAACGTCTGCGCTGGCTGGGACATGTTGTGCGTATGGATGAAGAAGCTCCGGCGAAAAAGGTGTTTGATGCGGGCGACGACGAAGAGGAAGACTATGCCTCCGATGGAAAGACCAAGCCGAGGAAACCCTATCCACGCTTGGTGTGACTGATTGGAGAAGGCGCGCGCGAAGCAGAGGCGTCTGGAGAGAGCTTTTGAGGTCGGCCGTAACCCGGTAACAGGTTGTTATGGCCACCCAAGTAAGTTTTGTCACCAGAACAAAAACAGAATGCAACGACACTTTTTAAATCAAAGTTTAAGTGAACTATTGCAGCAATTGGTATGAAATTTAATGTAAGTGGTTCAGTTGCTATAGGTATATCTGAATCAAAAGTGGCTGAAATAGCACCAGTGGGCGTGACACCTCCCATACAAATTAAATACGGTAAGTGGCATATTTATCGAAATATGTGAGCAATCATACTAAAATTTGGTGTGAGGGGTTTGTTTATGGAAAGCTTTTTCAGGATTAAAACCGGACTGGATTGTACCAGTGGGCATATACGGCATATATCGCAAACAATGCAAGCTATTGTGCTAAAATTTGATAAGAGGATCTCGATCACGAATATAATTTATTGAACAACAATTGGGCGGAATTGGTGAAGTGGGCGTGGCATATTTCAAATTTTTCATTTCTATTCGGATTTTTCACCATTTTCCACATTCTTTCTACTTTTTTAACCTTTTAACTTTTTCCAATATCCAATATATAATATGTATTAGTTCGACTTTTTCCACCTCTTTCAACTTTTTTTATAAGTACTTCTTTCGACTTTTTTATCAATTTTGAATTGTTTCCACATTTTTCAACTTCATTCAACTTTTTTAGATTTTCAACCTCTCTTAGCTTTGTTCAACATTTTCCATGTATGTATCTTCGACTTTTTCAATCTTTTTTCACATATCATTTCACACATCATTTCACATATTTTTCGACTTATTCAACCTCTTAATTTTTTTTAACTTTTATTTAAAATGTACTTTCAGTGCAGTGTAGGGTATGTGAGTTTCGGCCTGGCCGAAGATAATACCATAACTTGTTTCTTATCCTCTTCAGGAACCCTATTTTCTTTGAGATTTTTTTCGCTACATACGTTATATGATTTTAAATGTTCAGTTTATCATCTAGTATAAATCCCAAATATTTGATTTCTTTCACAAGTTCAATGAGTTTCCCCTCGATTATTAAATTAACAGTCTCACTACTGTCACCATACATTTAGTTTTATTAACATGAATTTTTAATTTGGAGCCATATGCAAAGGTTGATTAAGTCTTCTTTAACGTATTTCATTTTGCACTTTTTTAGTACTTAGCATATATCGTTTATATATATATAAGAAACAGTAAGGGGCCAAGAATTGTTCATTGTGGGACACCAAAACATGTTTTAATTGCACTTGATGTGAAATTATTTACGTTTGTCACTTGAGCTCTATCAGATACAGCTGTGATCAGAAAAATAGTAGTGTCGATGTCATTTATGAATTGAAAGAAAATATTTCGAACAAATGACGATTTTTTTTTTCTAATCTTTTGAAATATAGTTACTTGATAAGTACACAAAATAAGCACATGACATTTTTTTCCAAAAAAATATGGGTACTTTTTAAAATTGCTATTATATGGGGTAATTTGTAACTTCGACTGATCAGAATAATAGTAGTGCTCAATTTAATTACTTCTGAAGATTAGATATTTACTCTTATAAAAAAAATTTGTTCGTAAAAAGTAAGTTCTATTATTTTTGTATAGTATTCCAATGATTTTTTCAAGTTTTTGCATTTTAGTGGGCCGTGGAAAGCATTATACGACAGAGCAAAGTAAAATTATTAAAAATTCCATTTCGCAAGGTAAAATTTTACGGAAATTTAAAATTTTATCGGATGTTATGCGAAAATGGTTTCGAATACGATAAAATACACAAACAAACGAAAAACACGCGGCCGAATGCCTTGCGTGTCCCCCCGAGTCGTGAATTGTTCGAAACGGCGTTCGATGCATAATCCTTTTTTGTCTGCTACGGAAATAAAGAAAGTGATTAAATATAGCAGCGAGTGTAGAAACCGTTAAAAGAAGACTCAAGTAAATCAATTTTAGTGCCCAGAATCCACGACGCGTTCCATTGTTAAAAAAAACATACATATCACAAAGAAATCGAACTTTGCGCACGGGTACTTGGCAAAGTTACAAATTACTCCATATAATAGCAATTTTAAAAAGTACCATTATTTTTTTGGAAAAAATGTCATGTGCTTATTTTGTGTACTTATCAAGTAACTATATTTTAAAAGATTAGAAAAAAAAAATCGTCATTTGTTCGAAATATTTTCTTTCAATTCATAAATGACATCGCACTACTATTTTTTTGAACACAACTGTAAGTACGATCTGAACCATTCCAGCTCAGAGCTTAATCCCATATTTTGATAATTTATTGATAAGTATATTGCGATCAATGGTCTCAAATGCACTTTGAAAATCCAAAAATATTGGGATTGCATCAGTGGGCGTGGTATGTACTCATACAAGCAAAAAACGTTTAATGTATACTTACTGTACTATGAGTGATCCTAAAAAAATTTGGTAGAGGTGTCGGTTACCATAAGCTTTTTAATTAAAGTAAATTAGACGGGATTGCATCAGTAGGCGTGGCACTTCCCATGTTAACAATAAGTCATAAGCATGACATTTTTTGATTTTTTAAGCATTTCTTGACTTTTTCAACTTTTTTAAACTTTTTCCTTTCGACTTTTTTAACCATTTTAAACTTAATTGAATTTACCAAGATTTTTGAACTTGACTTTTTCAACCTGTTTCAGTTTTTTTCGAAGTTTGTAACAGCTTTTTGGGAACAGGGTTTACTTCAGTTCCCATTTCCCAAAAACATTGTAAGCCTGTTCACTGAGCACATATTTGTAATAAAATTTGGAACATGTTTACTTTAGCTCCCATTGTCGAATTTTTTTTTTTTTTAGTAATATAAAAAAAGTGTCGCTCGGATCTAGTTTCGGAGATATAGCCATTAGAAATTGCGGATATAGCTTTTGTAAAATCATTACAAGTTGGGAAAATTAATGGATATCAAAAATATGGGTTTCATAAGAAGGATAACTTAATGGCCTACAATAATGGTAAGCTAATCTTTGAAAGTTAACCTGTAATTTTTGAATTATGAAAAATTTTCTGAAATTTTTTCCAAATTTTTTAAAAATTCGTTCTTTTTCTAAAAAAATGTGTTTACATGTATTTTTTTAGGATATCAAGAAATTTTGATTCTCTTGCTTTAAAATGTTGTACCATTTGCATATTTTTACCTAAACGGTTTAGCTCCCGATTTTCTTGAAATTTCAGCATGTAATATAATTGTAATGTAATGTAATATAATCACGCGCGCGATTTTTAAATTAAGAATTGTTGTTGTTTTTGTCCATAAATACAAAGTTTTCATAAGAATTTATTGAATAAATTTTTTTGTTTCCGGTAAAAACAGGGGGTTAATGTGCAAAATATACCATTTTAAAGAGAATAAATTAAGCTTTCTTTGCACACTAAAAAAGTTATAGCTTAACACATTTTTTAGAAATAATAACGATTTTTTAAAACAAAATTGGTCAAAATTTCAAATAATCGTCATATCTCAAAAATAATAGGCTAAATTTTAAAAATTAAACAACAGCCAAATCCAATCACTTGAAATACACCATATTCCAGGACATAAAAACATCAAACAAAACGAAGAAGTAGACAGAGCAGCAAGAGCAGCATTACTAAACGGTGAAAAAATAACCTGTAAATTGACACTAAAAGATGCCATTAATAATATAAAAACACAGCTATGGTCAGAATGGCAAGATGAATACGTCAACAAAACACTTAACAAAGGAAAAGAATATGGACAACTATTTCCATCCTTAAACACAATCCCCTGGTTCAAAAGCAAGAACGTGAATCTCAGTCCTGTTGAAATCAAACAACTCAACAGACTACTCACAGGTCATACTATGTGCAAGCAATCGCTTGCAAAAATTAAAGTTTACCCAGATGAAAACTGCGACAGCTGTCAAGTTGCAGAAAGTGCCAACCACATCTTATTTAACTGTCAAAAATTCAACAACACTAGAAACACTTTCATCAAGCTGCAACAATACAATAATTTTAATGACTTTTACAAAAACGAAAACACGCAGAACTACAAAATAATAAGTGAATTTCTCAAAAAAATATCAATATTTTTATAATACTTCTTAAAATAGACTCTCAATAGAAAACAAATACAAACATTAATCGGTGGTGGCGTTATAACTCCAAATAAATCTCTAATCCTATACACCGTAGTGTGTAGCAGACAGAGTAACTTTAAAACACAAAAAAAAAAAAAAAAGATTTGGTTACCATTATTGTAGGCCATTAACCCCCTATTTTGATATCAATTCTCGGATTTATGCAAAAGCTATGTCCGCAACTTCCGATGGCTATTTCTCCGAAACCTGATACGAGCGACACTTTTTGATTCCATATTTATTCTCATTGAAAACCAAATACAAAGTTTGGTTTAATAAATATTGTCAGCTTTCGGGAGCTAAAGTAAACTTATGCCATCTCTGAACACGTTACATTTTTGCTTTAGACCCAAGAAGCAAATGTCGGCTACAAATAATATACTATTAAACAATAAATTTTTCCGAAGAGAATAACTTACATTACAAAATAGGTGTCGTTGATTGCTGCTTAAAATTTCTCTGGATGAGCAGTAAACGCCATGATATGCCTGACTTAATCCCAATTCCATTTTGTGCTTTGTAATATCTCACTTAATGATTTTTAATTTACGACGAAGATGTTTTTAAAAGCACAATAAAGTCAATCTTATTTAAACAATAAAAAGCGGGAAACAAATTTTTTTTTGGGAAGAATGATTTTCATCGATAATACAAATTATCACTTATCTGTATGGCAGGTTTTACATTATCCAATTCTCCACATGAACACATTTTTGTCAAATAGCGAAAAGTTTTGCTTTAGGCCCAGTCCACACGCGCGTTTAAGCAAAACTGTAGCGATAATAAAGCGGCCCTCACACGATCAATATTACTGACAGTATAATACTGACAGTATTTACATTACTGTCAGTGTACCACTCACACGGTCAGTATTGTTTATTGTCAGTAATCAATTTTTTTGACATTCAACTGGTGAAGGTGCGAACGTCAATGAACAGCAGTGTTAACTGTCAAAGAATATCAATTTATTTGTTCTTATAATGGACGAAAATTCTAAAGCGTGCGTAGCAATTATTTTAGCGTTTTCTATTCCAAACAAACGGATTAATAATAGGAAGCGTTGGGTAAAAGAATGGATTGCTAAACGTAAAAAGTATTGTCATTTAAATCTTTTAAAAGAAATCCAGCTTTCCGACCCAAAAGACTACCACAATTATTTTCGAATGAACATTAACATCTATAATAAACTATTAAGCATGGTAGAGCCATTAATTACTAAAATGGATACTAATATGAGGGAAAGTATTCCTCCAAATCAAAGGCTGGCTGTTACTCTGAGGTACCTTGCAACTGGGCGAGCGTTTGATGACTTAAAATATTCTGCAGTCATCGCGCCAACAACCATAAGTGAAATCGTGATGGAGACCTGCCGAGCTATAATTTTATATGTCAAGTCGCATATACTTTTTTAGTAATATCTTGAGTGGGATGGGGAAGCAGATGAACATTAATCTTTATAAAAAAATTTGAGTTTTGAGATGTAAATTTTCAACCCAGACTTTAAACCTGTTATCTTAAAATATAAGCTTTATTACACTAATTGAACTACTTAAAATGAAATTTACGGCTGAGGAAATTGAAAACGCATAACATTTATTTTAATAACTTCGTTTGCAACCTGAAATAAATCGCATATACAACTTTTTTGGAAGGAATGTAGTTAAAGGGCCTTTCATTAAACATGATACAATGCTAAATTGAAATATAGCAGAAAGTATAATTAATAAACAACTACGTTTATACTACGTTAGTCTAAAGGTTTTAAATCACACGATATGGGAGGCAAATTACTTCATAGTTGCAAAAAATTATGTGAATTTTAGCGAATCGCAAGTTTAAATTTTAGTGATTGTAATAAATTTACACAATTTGTAATCGTTGTTTATTTATATAGCGATCTATGATGATTTGTATGTCATAGATTGAAAATCGTACTGGCACCAAAGATGCTGAAGTACAGGCGGTTCAGATCTACTACAAAAACATCAATAAATAGTACCTGACCCGCATCTACTTACCTAAGAGATAAGGAACCTTATTGATTTGGGCAGCATCATGACATCTGATGCTATCATGAACAAAGCGATAGCACCTTCGTTTATCTTCGTTCCTGTCAATGGCAATTAAGCTCAATTTTTGAGTCGAAGCTGTGAAATGTGGCTAAGCAACAGCGCTTTGCTACAAAATTTACAAGTGTTCACCAACTTATTTTTACCGAAATCTGTAAATTTGGTGGCCCAGCACCATCTTCATATGTCATTTTTTAATGAGTGTCGAACTTCTTCTGAATCATTTTCAGATGCATCTCTTTTACCCCTGTTAAGAAAAATTCATTTAGAGAATGTCTTATAAAGTAAACTCAAGCCTTTTAGTTATATAAACACCTTTTATTTATTTCTACGTATATAAAATAATATAGTAAGTACATATATTTATTAATATTTATTGTTATCCTCATTACAACTACTAAAATATGAGTGCAAGCTGACTTCGGTATGTGGTAATATATTTTCTACCGATTCACTTGTGGAATGTTCCACCCAACTATGCGATGATACTGGTGTTGATGACCGACTAAAATTTGTTAACCTTTGAGGATTAATTTGAATACATTCTCGATCTAATGTTCCAAGATGAGCTTCAAACAAAATATCGTTAATGCCTTATTCTGCAAATATTTTTTGAGTTTCATCCAATGTTTTCAGTTTGCTAGTCCACACTTTCGCTAAATCCAAGTCACAACTTGGCTATTGTCTTTAGCTAAATAGCCACATGCCAAAGATAGCAATTCATTTTGTTGGGCCACAATTGCTGAAGACTTTGGTTTTTTTGGCTTAGGTCGTACGAAACAAGAGTCATCATTTCTCTCAACTGATTCACAAATGTCATTATCAGCTTCCTAAAAAAAAATAAATGTAAAAAAGTAATATAATAATTATTTACGCTCTAAATTTCAATAATATGAAGAAGTTATTTTAAAATATGAAATTTATATATATTTCAGCTCCCGCAAACTAGTGAACAATGGAAAAGCATAGCAAATGATTTTGGATGCAAATGGAACTTTGAAAACTGCATTGGCTCTATAGATGGTAAACACGTTAATATAAAAAAACCTCAAAATTCTGGTTCTATGTATTACAACTATAAAGGCACATTTAGTATAGTACTAATGGCAATAGTTAAAGCAAATTACCAGTTTATTATGGTTGACGTTGGCGCTAATGGACGATGCAAAACAATGCTTTAAACATTCCACCACCAGCGTGCTTAACAAATACTATTGAAAAACACCCTTATGTATTTATCGGCGATGAAGCATTTTCATTACATACTAATCTTATGAAACCATATAGTCAACATGATTTGACAAATAAGCGCCGCATTTTTAATTACCGCCTTTCACGAGCCCGTCGTGTTGTAGAAAACGCCTTCGGAATACTAGCCAGTAGATTTGGAGTTTTTCAAAATCCTATAAACCTCGGACCAGAAAAAGCATCTACAGTTACATTAGCCTGCTGTTATTTGCATAATTTCTTAATTGAAAATAATAAACATCTTTATTGTTCAAGAAATGTAGTTATAACAGAAAATTTGGAGACATGCGAACTTGAAATTGGCGGTGAAATAACTGAAAATATGTTAACTCCATTGAAAAAAAATCCTATTCGAACAAATAGTGTCAATGCGAAAACTGTGAGAGATAAATATTGCGATTACTTCTGTGAAGAAGGTCAAGTGCCATGGCAGTTTAATATTATACATTAAGTTTTACATTGTAGTTGTAATGGTCATTGTTGTCTACACCACAGGAAACAAAATATCGGTGCTAAGTGAATCCCTAAACTAAATTTAAATAATCAATTGATCTCAACTTTTGCTTTCGAAATGCTTAATATACCAAATATAAGCAAATTGCCATATAAGGCGAAGATAGCTTAAGTAGTAGTAGGCTGCGTAGTCTGTAGGATTGTAGATGTCATCCGACCAAGGGTCTAACGTTGGATTTCTTGACTTGATATTAAAACATACATATATCAAAAGAAAATGTATTAGGTGTTTTTTTTTTCGATTATATCAAATCATAATCGTTCTACTGAAAATCTTGAATCGAATGAAACACAAATTTTAAACTTAATTGATGACGAATTTATTGCATTACAATTAAACTTTGAATGCAGTTCTGGCTTTCATTTACATAAATAAAAAACAAACACAATTTGTTCCAAGTGCTGTAGTGATCAATTAAATTGCAAAATAATTTTAAAAATTGTACGCAAGCGCTGGCGTACCTGTCCAATTAAATTTAATCTTTATATTATTTTTGGTTTTATATAAGCTTATAATTGCAATATGTATTATTAATGTAATTTATTAAAAAAATAAAAGGAAATATGTTTTATTCGGTGATGATGCATCTGACCATCCCTGCTCATGTGCTGCAACTTTTTTAGGCTTTAATTTATAAAATGTGGTTTCAAGAATTTCAACAATATCTTACCTCGTCATTATCTGTATCGTTGCATATGGTTGACATGCTTTCCATTGCCTTTTTCAAGTCGGCTAAAAACGTCAGCTCTTCAAACAACCAACTTGAAGGTTGGTATATCTCATCGGCTCCGGCGCCACTTCTTTTGGAATTATGAATTTTTTTTAATTCTTTGCGAAAATTAATTCGCAAAGTATTAATTTTTTTTTTAACGTCTTCTGTACCAGCGTCCGTCTTTATTAATTTATAGACCACTAAAAGGTCACTGTATGCGGATTTTTTTTGTTCCTATTGGAATAGTCCTTGGAACGCACATCCCATAAGCATTTTGAGCTTTTATATTGGGCAATAAAAGCAATTAATTCCCTTTCGCGTACTTCAAGCGCGCTTGAACATGTATTGGTTTCACATTCCATCGCTTTGCAAATAATACTGATGAACTGTCAGAATTCACCAGTCAGAATTTAACAACTTCGTCAGTATTATCCGATTTTTCCATCAGTCATCAGTATCGTTTTTCTATACTGACAGTACATCAGTACTCACGTCATACGATCAGTAATACTGTCAGTATGCAAAATGCTGTCAGTAATATTGATCGTGTGAGGGCCGCTTAAGGACAAAGCGCGTTCCAACACATGTTGAAGAAACGCGCGTTGATCGCATGGTCCATGACATATAATTTCGTAGAATGCACGTGAACAAACGCTCGTTAAAAAAACACTCAAGCGGTATAGGCTTAGCTCACAATTTTTTTCTCTCAGGGCAAATAGTACTATTTAATTTTATAAAAATAATCTGGAAAAAAAAGTTTCGCTCGCATAGCTACTTAAAAACCGCTACAAGATGGAAGCTTCAAATCTTATTTCCAAAACTATAGATGTAATATGAAAAGGAGTTTAACAAGCTACAATATGCAACATTTTTAAAAATCTTACTAATAATTTTGAGCTAATGCAACTTATCTGAAACTTTGACTGATTTTGCTTAAAAACCGTTACTTTAGACAAAATGTTTTGCTGGCGTACAGTTATATAAACAAATTAAAAAGCTAATTATTCCCTATAAAATTATGCACTATTAGTAAAAGGCCTTTTTACATAAATTGTATCGACCATATCGAATACCCTTCAGGGAGGAAAAAGTGGCAGAACTGAATCAAAATGCTCCAGCCGCAGTTGTTGTTTCCTAACCTTGATAAGGAGCGATCTCGTAATAAATCGGGCATGGTACGAGGTAGTTACTTTTGGCGATGTCATACACCTCCGCTAGCACTTTAATTCGTTCGATAAGAACTATAGGCTCCCTACCTTGTGGCGGACACGACCAGAATGCCAACGAAATATTAATCTAAGCAAGAGTAGTACCACTTTGTCCATGTGAACGCGCCACAAGGATATGTTCAGAAGATCTTTTAACATATCGCAAGGGCAGCCAACTGCGAAAAAAAAAAAGAAAAAAGAGGGATGGATTTCCGCCTGGCGTGTTCCGGCCTCTATCATTTTGGACTGTCAACGTGGGAACAACTTGCAACTACAAGAAAAGGAATTTAAAATAAAACAGAAATAAAGAAAATTGCCAGCTTTAAAGAAAAAAAACAGTAAACAAAAGAACAAATAATTGGAAGAAACATAAAAGGACGAAAAATTTATCAAAATTGCGAGTCAAAAGCAGAGTTTCTCGTCTCTGCCATTTTTGACCAGCGGAGCACCCCCGGGAGCTGCTACCAAAATACCTGAAAATAAAGAAAAGACCTGCGAATAAAAGAAAAAATATCTAAAAATAAATCCGAATATAGACAAAAAAAACAATAGAAAACCTGAAAATAAAGGGTTACTTCCAAAAATTAAAAATTTTTAAAATAAAATCTAAAATTGTGTAAAAAGAATAAAATACCTGAAAATAAAGAAAAGACCTGCGAATAAAAGAAAAAATATCTAAAGATTAAAAGCAATCGAGAACCTAAAACTAAAGGGTGAAATACAAGAAACAAAGGAGGAGAACCTGAAAGAAAAATCGAACACCATTGATAGAAGCAGCGATATCGGACCAGTGCATCCAGTGAGGTTTCAGCCCAGTACAACGATCCAGACCACAAAGCAAGTATAAATGAAATTATTTATGCTGAAAAATTAATATTTAAATTACTAGTTAAAATCAAGAAGTTGAGTAAAGTTATATAAAGTTCATGTAAAAAAAAAAAGAAATAATATTAATATTTTCGTCGCTGTTAAAACAAATAAGATAATTGAAATTTTCGAAAAGTTTTGTTTAAAGTAGAAAGTAAGAAAAGTTAAATTAAGATAAATTTTTTCTCAGAATATTTCTGTATTCAGTAGTACAAAGATTTATTTATGTATTTGTATGAGAATGCAAAAAAAATTACTTTTGGATTTCTGGCTGTGTTTGTCAAACTGAGTTTTTTCCAAATTTTTTTAAAAAAAAAGAAAAACAAAATCGTGACGTAGAAATACGTTTCCTTGTGTAAATACCCTGTAGGGATTTTGGTACCATACCCTGTAGGAGTTAAAAAAAAAACAAGTCATAATATTTAAATAAATCTAAAATTGGAAAATCGTGATAGGTAAAAACTATATAATAAATAAAGAAAAACAAAAAAAGAACAGAAGAAAAAGAGACATCTAGAAAAAGTAAAAAGAAAGATAAAAAAAAAATAAAATAATAATGTTCTATATAAAATATATTATTTACCTATATACTTACCTAATAACCTAACCTAAAATACTTACCTTAAGACCAATGTATAATTTATATTAACCATAAAATTTGTAGTTTTGTGAATTTTGTAAGTGTGTGCGTGTTCTTTGTGACTCAGTTTTAGTTTTATTTGAAGTTTGATTGAAGTTGTTCCTAAGTAAAGTTAAAATTAAATCCATTGATAAGTGTCGTATTCATAAATAAAAATCAAACTTCAAAGAAAAATAAAACAATAAAATTAAAATATGAGTTTGCATTAAGCAGAGTAATTTAAATTTAAGCTATCATTAAATTTAAATATACGTCTCTTAAGCAAAAACTAAAATAATAAGGAAATACTGTAATTTAAATTTAAGTCATTAAATTTAAATTTACAGTAATGTTGTGATTAGTAATAAATAAATGTTAACCTAAAAACAAACAATAAGAAAGTAAATCAAAATTTAAAAAAAAAAAAAACAAATTTAATTTTGAAATAAAGATTTAATTTAAAATAAGAATTTAAATTAAAATAAGAATTTAAATCAAAATAAAGATTTAGTTCAAGAAATTTAATGTATAATACAAAGTTGATTTAAGTTTGTTTTTGGCTAGTATTTAAACAATAGCTTAAGTAATTAGAGATCTAAGTATCTAATGTATTTTGAATATAAATTCATTTAAAGAAAAAAAATAACTTTAAAATAAAAATTATATGTTTATATTTTATGTTAAAACGTGAATGTCTTTTTAATTAAAATGGAATAGGTTGTGTTTATGTAAGTTAAGGTTGTTGCAGTAGGAACGTAGTGAAACAGTAAGGTGCATATCCACAAATAACCAGTGAACCAGGAATATGCTGTAGGTTGACTTTTAGGTCAGTGGGCGGGATGCAGTGTGCAAAAAGAGCAGCACAAAGTAGGTTCATTTGAAACTGAGGTGCTCGGGAACTGTCAGGTCATTTTCTTTCTCTTGAATTTCCTTTTCTATCTTTTTATCGTAAATTTTTGACACGCTTTTAAATTTTAATGTAACGGTTTTAGAGCTAAAACGAACCACCATTTTCCGGCGAGTTCAGTCGGGCAAAAACGTTCACGCGTGTCACGCTCAAACTAACATAGATCGTTATATTTGGCGCCCAACATTCAGGCAAATGAAAAAAAAAGTCTGACTTTTCTATTTTTCTTTCCCTACCTCTATCTGTCCTTTCTAAACTATGTTGTTCACACAACAGTGTCGTCTTTTGGCACGGTTCGCTGTAGTTCGGGCATTTACTCGCATTTACGTCGGCATTGAAATAGTGCTGTCAAAACACAAAAAAATAGGTTTTATAACGTAGTCGAAAATAATAACAGATTTTCTTTTTTATTTATATTTCCTTTCCTTTTTTTTAACAAATAACATTCGCTTAACGTTTTTTTTCTTCTCAACATTTGGTTTACTTCAATATAAATTTATGCATTTTACATTCATATTTCATGTCAGACGTGCAAGGCCCCATTCACACAACAGTGAACTTGAGTATCGACTCATTATACCGACGTAGATCTACCAAATTACCACTCTGGTACATGGTGCGTTCACACAGTCTTAAAAATCGTTGCTCGAATCCGGTGTGTGTGAATAGCATAGATCTTTCGCTTGCATCAGTGTTCAAAACCTAAGGTTGCCGTATGTCCCGGAAAGCCACTGGCTATGCCTGCGTAGCGACGGTATCCGATGGTGGAGAATGCTGATCTAACCGATAGATGACGTGGTGAAGGGTGAAGTTCGGAAATGTGTTTGTGGGTACGTCGTGGTCCAGGGTTGCCACACCAGAGTCCATTTGCGACCCACAGGCGGGTTTCTTTTCTGATCCTGGACTCTGCCATTTTCCTTTTTCTCTTTCACTATTCTTTCTTTTTCTTGAAATTTTGGTGGTGACGTTTCTGTCCTGTCGGTCGGTATGTCAAGTAATTTGTTGACATTATAAATACTTTCGCGACCACCGACAGAATTGAAGTTGTCTAAGCTTGATTTCACTCCGTCTATCTTTCATTTTTCTCCCTTTCCTTTCCGCGTGACAGTTCAAAAAAGTCGTTTGAGCAGAATGAAGCATTGGTAAATGCAACTTTTTCTGAAAAAAGTTGTATTTTGCGAAATGCCTTCATTTTACAAGAAAATTTTGTTTGTTGTTTCTTCATTTTTCTAAGTAAATATTAGAAAAAGAGAAAGAATACAATCTTATAGATATAAAGTTTCAAATGAATTTATTTTTCTTTCTCTATGTTCCTTAAATGCTGCAAATAACACCTTAACTCACTACAATTTCGTTATTTATCATAAAATCTATTACATTTTGTTTTGTGTTTAGTCGAAACGTATTTGCTAGTTCTCTTTTATAAGTAAACTTTTGTGAATAACACTAATTAGTCATTATTGGTTTAGTTAAGATTATATAAATTATACAAACTATTGATTTTTTTTTTTTGGTATAGTTACATTTATTTAAATTTGCTTTGTGCTGCTTAATTCAATAAGCTGAGTCGGCTTTAATAACAGGTCTTATGAACCTGAGATCGGGCAACAGAGGCAGATCATTAGCGGTTAGACCACCAAGAGGCAGAGGTCTTTCTGTCCATACTTTTAGAGATAGACCACTTCGGGGTAGAGCCCATAATAATACACCAACTCAAATGTCTTCCACAACCACAAACACGACTGTCACTACTTCTGCACCAATCATGTCAGTGCAGCAAAACAATCCCGTTACCACCGCTAACATAAATCCGATAGGAGTTAATGGTGGGGTAAATGCAGGTAGTAGTACAGGCAACACAAATACGGTTACGTCACCACCTTACAGCAGCATAACTGCGCAAAGTATCCGAGAAGAATTTGGGCAGTCAAATAGGCATATCTCTAATACACAACGTGCTCCTCTAATGTTGACCCCTAGTACTGTCATAAATGAGCAGGGCCTAACTTTGCGGGAATATGTTAGTGCGAGTTCTGGTTTGGCGCAGGCTAGTATGATGCAAGAAGTAGAAGCTTGCATTCTTCGGCTCGTGCCACGAATTGTTGCCGAGTCAATGCAAGCCGAAAGAGAGCGTCACATGGGTAATGTTACTTCGCCATCATTGAATTCATTCTTTGATCGAGCGGGCGCGAATAACCAAAACATTGGCCCAATGAATACTGACCCTGTGACAAATAATCTGCATCAACAACAACCACATACAGAACCAGAAACCCAGTCACGTCAAAACACGATCCCAGTTCCAGAGCAGCGCCCATATCTCCAACAACAACCTCATACCCAATATTTTCATCATCAACCGAACTTTCCAAATCCGCAGTTAGTCCAACAGCAAAATCCAACAAATTTTTATGCCCATTATAGTCATCTGCCCCAGCAGAGATATCTTGAATTAAGCAAATGGGGCATAAAATTTGATGGGTCTTTACAATCAAATACGGTTGAAGACTTTCTGTTTAAGGTTTAGGTGCTCCGTCAGGATTTTAATTGTCCATGGGATGAGTTGATCAGAAATTTTCATCAATTGCTCTCAGGTGAAGCTTCTGAATGGTTTTGGGGATACAGGAGGCAAAATTCGTGCATACAATGGGAGTCATTGAGTGCAACCATGCAGCGCAAGTTCAGGAGATTCGAGAGCGATTATGAGATTCAACGAAAAATAATGGAGAGACGTCAGTCATACAACGAGTCAGCCGAAGATTTTTGTAAGGCGATCGTTGCTCTAAAGAATCAAATGCGCGAACAGATCCCTGAATTTGAGCTCGTAAGGATAGTCAAGGACAATTTAAAGGAAGGAGTATCCCAACTCGTATTTCCGATAACAATTAGTTCAATTGATAGGTTGTTAGAAGAGTGTAAGCGGGCGGAAAGAAATATAGCTAAGCGTCAAAAAGAGCGCGACCACTTCCGCAGTACACCGCTTAGAAAAGTACACGAATTGGAATTCGAAGATCCGCAACAGGACTATTTTGAGGTTGAGGCAATAAATGTTCCACCAGCGGCATCTAGACCTAAACCACAGCTAGTCTGTTGGAATTGTCACTTGGTGGGACATGGCTTTTTCGAATGTACCTCCACTCAGAGAAACATCTTTTGTTATAAATGCGGTGCGGAAAATGTGATTACCCCTAACTGTAGTCGATGTCAGGGAAACGGGCAAAAGAACATGAGACGAGCTGGAGTTTCATGTCAGACGCAGCAAGACCAGCAAAATTAAATCATAATTTCAATAGTAGATATATAGAAAATAGTAAAACGAGCATACTAGAGAATAAAAACAAGAAGGTAAATTTGGTAGACGATAAGTTTAAATTAAGAGAAATTATTCCATATCATATTAGGTTAGAAAACTATGAACAAAAAAGAAAGCAAATTTTTGAGCAGAATAATAGGGTAACCAGTAAAAAGATCCTGGCTACAAGAACAAGATATGGCAATAGGAAAGTTGAGCGTAAGATTATAGCTTCTTCAAGTATCCCAAATACATTAGACGTAAGACCATATATGGACGTGTTAATTAACAATTTCGAAATGAAGGGCCTGATGGATAGTGGTGCAAGTGTTAGCTGCCTAGGAAAGAACTGCCTTGAACTTGCCGAAAAATTAAAACTAAAAATATTGGACTACAAGTCCATCATTAAAACAGCTGATGGCAAAGGACAGCAGATCATAGGCAAAATAAAAACAAAAATTACTTGTCAGAAAAAAACTGAAGACATAACATTGTACTTAGTGCCATCTCTTTCACAGAGCCTTTATTTGGGTTTCGACTTTTGGCAAAAGTTTAATATTATTCCCTTCATGGTAAACAGTCTAAAGGTCGAACCCACAGAAGTTGATACTGACACTCCAAAAATGCACGTACTGACAAAAGGTCAACAGCAACAACTCGAACTAGCCAAAAGCGAATTCAGATGTTACACAAAGTATGGTCTAGGGAAAACAGCATTAGAGGAGCACAAAATCGATACTGGCGACGCGCCACCAAAAAAAATGAGATATTATCCTATTTCACCTGCAGTTCAAAAATTAACTTACGAAGAACTGGATAGGATGCTCAGTCTTAATGTAATTGAGCCAGCAAATCAAGCCAGCTGGAATAACAGAACGACTCTTGTTATGAAGCCAGGGAAAAATAGACTTTGTTTAGACGCGCGAGAGCTTAATCAGGTTACGGTAAAAGACGCATATCCATTGCCTAATATTGATGGTCTCCTAAGTAGGCTGGGTGACACGATCTTCATTTCGGCGGTGGATCTAAAAGATGCCTTCTGGCAAATTCCGTTAGAAGAGTCCAGTCGACAAAAAACCGCATTTACCGTGCAGGGACGGCCACATTACCAATTTACGGTAATGCCTTTTGGCCTATGTAACGCTGCACAACGTTTGTGTCGACTTATGGATAAAATTATACCGTCTGAACTGAAAGATCGGGTCTTAGTCTACTTAGACGATTTGCTGATAGTTTCTCCTGATTTCAAAACTCACTGCGAAATTTTAAAGACCGTAGGTAAAAAGCTCACAGCTGCAGGCCTAACTATAAATATGCAAAAGTCCAAATTCTGTTTCACCGAGTTGAAATATTTAGGCTATCTTGTTGGAGGCGGCAAACTTAGAACCGATCCCAGTAAAATTGAGGCCATAGTTCGAATAACTACACCTAAAAATGTGAAGCAAGTAAGGCAATTCCTAGGTACTGCTGGCTGGTACCGCAGGTTCATATCGAACTATGCCACCCTAAGTGCGCCAATAACAGATACTCTGAAGAAAACCCCAAAATTTCAATTTACTCCTGAGGCTCAAAGTGCCTTTGAAAAACTTAAACAAGCCTTAATTTCTAGTCCTGTTTTAGTAAGCCCAAATTTTGATAAACACTTTTTTGTTCAATGCGATGCGTCTGATGTAGGCATAGGAGCGGTTCTTTTTCAGGAGGATGCTGTTGGAGAAGAGCACCCAATTGAGTATTTCTCTCAAAAGCTGAATCCAGCTCAAAAAAATTATTCAGTAACTGAAAAAGAATGCTTGGCAGTTGTAGCCGCGATAGCCAAATTCAGACCATATATTGAACTGATGCCCTTCACGGTGATCACGGATCACTCAAGTTTAAAATGGCTTATGAAACAGAAGGACTTAAGTGGCAGACTGGCTAGATGGAGCTTAAAACTCCAAGGTTATGCGTTCGACATCGAGCACCGTAAAGGTTCCAAAAATATAGTGCCCGATATGCTTTCAAGGTTCGATATGGAAGAGTTGGTCTTGGATAGTCATGTATCAATTATAGATCTGAATTCAGACGCGTTTAAAAGCGAAAAGTATAAAAGTTTAATTCAAGCGGACATAGAGAATGAAGAAAGACTTCCAGATATCAAAATTCTTGATGGATACGTTTATAAACGAACAAATTTTTACGATGGTGACCCATTAAACGAGGATCACTCGTGGAAATTATGGATACCATCTGAGCTGACTAATAATATAGTGAAATATGCGCATACATCAAGAGTTGCGATACATGGAGGGATAGCAAAAACTTTGGGTAGGATTCGTGAGTATTTTTATTGGCCTGGTATGTGCACAGAAGTGCGCGATTATGTCAGAAATTGTGAAGTTTGCAAAGAATGCAAACCGGTCAATAAGATACTCCGTCCACCTATGGGTAATGAAGTTTTAACCGTAAGACCATTTCAGAAGCTCTATATAGATTTTCTTGGACCTTATACACGCTCAAAAAGTGGCAACTCTTTCATATTCATCGTCTTAGACCATCAGACAAAGTTCGTCTTGTTGAAAGCCTTAGCAAAAGCTTCAGCGAAAGCCGTTGTTAAATTTCTAATGACCGAAGTGTTCCATAAGTTCGGCGTACCAGAAACTATCCACTCCGATAATGGGCCACAGTTTATAGGGAAGGAATTTAAAGAACTCATGGACACATTCGGTGTTAATCACATGAAGTCAGCTTTTCACGCTCCCCAAGCAAACGCAAGCGAACGGGTAAACCAATCTATATTGACTTCTATTAGAACATTTTTAGACAGTGACCAGTCGACTTGGGATCAGAATTTATCAAATATTGAATGCGCACTTAGGTCGTCTGTACACGCTTCGATAGGCATGACACCATATTTTGCATTGTTTGGCAGCAACATGATCACACACGCAAGCGCCTATAAAATTGCCAGAAAACTAAATATCTTAGAAGATATAGAAGCGAATATCCTCACAAAATCAGAAAAGTTAGAGCTTATCAGAAACAAAGTGCAAAAACAGCTGCACAGAGCTTACGAAAGAAACGTGAAAACATATAACAAGCGTAGCAGAGAAATTGCATACAAACCAGGGCAAGAAGTTTATCGCAAAAATTTTATTCAAAGTGATTTCAGTAAAGGAATCAATTCTAAGCTGTGTCGTCCCTGGCTAAAATGTCGCGTAATTGGCAGAATAGGGAAAAGTATGTATGAAGTGGAAGACATGACTGGTAAGCGTATAGGCGTCATACATGCTCAACACTTAAAGCAATAGGTACCAATGTTAGCCGTAGCATCTGAACAAAGGGAGTTGATGATAAAAGTGTCTATGTAAACATCACCAATTGCCTTCTGAACACAATTTGGTTGAATAGTAATGTTGCCAGATATTACCAACTTTGACCAATTTTAGTTCGCCGTTTACAAAGGATCAATTAGTTGTACCTTGCGAACAAGTTTAATAGTTTGAGAATCTGGTTTGTACTGATGACTGTCAACCCGATCTCAGGTTTTTCATCGGATTTACTTTAAAAATGGACATGAACCATTAAGAAAGCACTCATTTTGCTATGCGTGACTACAGTAAGAATTTAACAAGTGTAACGATAGAAATAATCACATGTGAACACCAGTACATTTTGTTCACATGTGAAATTTGTAGCATCATTGTAGGAATTGAGTTTTATGGTGGCTTTGCATTGTATAAACAAATTGTATTTTAAGAAAAATGCTTCAGTTAAGTAAGCTATATAACATTCCATACTTAGGTTACATTTGTAAGTTCGACCAAGATGAGTTGCGTAACACCAAGAATTTACGAAAACCGCAATCAGCATACTTTGTACGTAAAACATGCTAATCTGAGCATGGTGGCACCTCAACCCAGATGGCCGCGTAGAGGCGTCAAACAAGACGATTGGCAGGCATGCAAAGAAGAAATAAATAAGAAGGTGAAAGACCTGAAAATGATGTGTGCGTTTTACGATCGATACGTCGATGCTCACCCGATGTATCAGATCCAGTGGCAAGCGTTCTGGATGCGCCACGTGGAAGACATGAACGAGGCTGGCATTGACTATAGAAAATACGACCACCGTCCAAAATGGCGTCTGCATTTTGAATGGTTCATGAAGAAATGGTACCTGGAAATGGTCGAAAGAATCAAAATCAGAACTAAAGAACGATTTGGCCTACAATGGCAAATGTTCGATTAAGCAGTGTCCTGCATCGTATAGCACCATTGTGCGTTCAAATATCGCACGCAAATATCGTTCTTTCATTCAGTTGTCAGGGTAACAAGGACATACAGATAGAAAACCTTTTATTTTTGTGACATATAAAAAAGCACACATTGCATTTGAAGCTTGCTATAAACACCCTTTTTGGAGGCTATGGGATCTTCCATTTCAACCGCAACAGTCGTTTCGCAATTTATTACTGATAGTTTCTTCAACAGTAGCGGCTCTACGTATCATCGTGTCCGGCCTTCGGTTATTCCCAACCATCCGGACCTTGCAACGCAAATACCGAATGGCTGGCTTTGTGGCGGACACGACCAGAATGCCAACGAAATATTAATCTAAGCAAGAGTAGTACCACTTTGTCCATGTGAACGCGCCACAAGGATATGTTCAGAAGATCTTTTAACATATCGCAAGGGCAGCCAACTGCGAAAAAAAAAAAGAAAAAAGAGGGATGGATTTCCGCCTGGCGTGTTCCGGCCTCTATCATTTTGGACTGTCAACGTGGGAACAACTTGCAACTACAAGAAAAGGAATTTAAAATAAAACAGAAATAAAGAAAATTGCCAGCTTTAAAGAAAAAAAACAGTAAACAAAAGAACAAATAATTGGAAGAAACATAAAAGGACGAAAAATTTATCAAAATTGCGAGTCAAAAGCAGAGTTTCTCGTCTCTGCCATTTTTGACCAGCGGAGCACCCCCGGGAGCTGCTACCAAAATACCTGAAAATAAAGAAAAGACCTGCGAATAAAAGAAAAAATATCTAAAAATAAATCCGAATATAGACAAAAAAAACAATAGAAAACCTGAAAATAAAGGGTTACTTCCAAAAATTAAAAATTTTTAAAATAAAATCTAAAATTGTGTAAAAAGAATAAAATACCTGAAAATAAAGAAAAGACCTGCGAATAAAAGAAAAAATATCTAAAGATTAAAAGCAATCGAGAACCTAAAACTAAAGGGTGAAATACAAGAAACAAAGGAGGAGAACCTGAAAGAAAAATCGAACACCATTGATAGAAGCAGCGATATCGGACCAGTGCATCCAGTGAGGTTTCAGCCCAGTACAACGATCCAGACCACAAAGCAAGTATAAATGAAATTATTTATGCTGAAAAATTAATATTTAAATTACTAGTTAAAATCAAGAAGTTGAGTAAAGTTATATAAAGTTCATGTAAAAAAAAAAAGAAATAATATTAATATTTTCGTCGCTGTTAAAACAAATAAGATAATTGAAATTTTCGAAAAGTTTTGTTTAAAGTAGAAAGTAAGAAAAGTTAAATTAAGATAAATTTTTTCTCAGAATATTTCTGTATTCAGTAGTACAAAGATTTATTTATGTATTTGTATGAGAATGCAAAAAAAATTACTTTTGGATTTCTGGCTGTGTTTGTCAAACTGAGTTTTTTCCAAATTTTTTTAAAAAAAAAGAAAAACAAAATCGTGACGTAGAAATACGTTTCCTTGTGTAAATACCCTGTAGGGATTTTGGTACCATACCCTGTAGGAGTTAAAAAAAAAACAAGTCATAATATATAAATAAATCTAAAATTGGAAAATCGTGATAGGTAAAAACTATATAATAAATAAAGAAAAACAAAAAAAGAACAGAAGAAAAAGAGACATCTAGAAAAAGTAAAAAGAAAGATAAAAAAAAAATAAAATAATAATGTTCTATATAAAATATATTATTTACCTATATACTTACCTAATAACCTAACCTAAAATACTTACCTTAAGACCAATGTATAATTTATATTAACCATAAAATTTGTAGTTTTGTGAATTTTGTAAGTGTGTGCGTGTTCTTTGTGACTCAGTTTTAGTTTTATTTGAAGTTTGATTGAAGTTGTTCCTAAGTAAAGTTAAAATTAAATCCATTGATAAGTGTCGTATTCATAAATAAAAATCAAACTTCAAAGAAAAATAAAACAATAAAATTAAAATATGAGTTTGCATTAAGCAGAGTAATTTAAATTTAAGCTATCATTAAATTTAAATATACGTCTCTTAAGCAAAAACTAAAATAATAAGGAAATACTGTAATTTAAATTTAAGTCATTAAATTTAAATTTACAGTAATGTTGTGATTAGTAATAAATAAATGTTAACCTAAAAACAAACAATAAGAAAGTAAATCAAAATTTAAAAAAAAAAAAAACAAATTTAATTTTGAAATAAAGATTTAATTTAAAATAAGAATTTAAATTAAAATAAGAATTTAAATCAAAATAAAGATTTAGTTCAAGAAATTTAATGTATAATACAAAGTTGATTTAAGTTTGTTTTTGGCTAGTATTTAAACAATAGCTTAAGTAATTAGAGATCTAAGTATCTAATGTATTTTGAATATAAATTCATTTAAAGAAAAAAAATAACTTTAAAATAAAAATTATATGTTTATATTTTATGTTAAAACGTGAATGTCTTTTTAATTAAAATGGAATAGGTTGTGTTTATGTAAGTTAAGGTTGTTGCAGTAGGAACGTAGTGAAACAGTAAGGTGCATATCCACAAATAACCAGTGAACCAGGAATATGCTGTAGGTTGACTTTTAGGTCAGTGGGCGGGATGCAGTGTGCAAAAAGAGCAGCACAAAGTAGGTTCATTTGAAACTGAGGTGCTCGGGAACTGTCAGGTCATTTTCTTTCTCTTGAATTTCCTTTTCTATCTTTTTATCGTAAATTTTTGACACGCTTTTAAATTTTAATGTAACGGTTTTAGAGCTAAAACGAACCACCATTTTCCGGCGAGTTCAGTCGGGCAAAAACGTTCACGCGTGTCACGCTCAAACTAACATAGATCGTTATAACCTCCGGTGTATTCTTCAGAACATTTCCTTATTTTTCAGTGAAATTTTTTCACTGCCTCTGTTTCGCTTTGATTCTCAAGTCTTTAAAAAATATTTTTTCACTGATTTTGTTTCACTTTGATTCTTCAGTCTTTGTAAAACTTATTTTTTACTGTCTTTGTTTCACTTTGACTCTTAGATCTCTGTAAAATTTATTTTCCATTGCTTTTGTTTCATTTTGATTCCACATGCTTATTAACTTCTTTAGCGGATATGTGATATCAAATTACGTGTGTTGTTGCGTGTGCATTTTTGTCAAAAATCAAATAGAAATTTACCTACCTAATGCAGCCTCGAATTACAGAAACCTGTCAACAATTCTGTCACCTGCAGAGTAGTCCACGACTATATTCTGTCTCTCTGCTTCAGCTTCATATCCTGTGTTCTATTTTCTCACTAACATTTCCTTTATATTTATATTTTTATTTCACAATTAATTTTAAGTTATTTTATGTTTTGATAGATAGCTTTTTTTCGTCTTTGTATCTTCTTTTTTCTTTTGTTTTTTTTTCTATTCCTTAAAGAAGGACTACGAGAAACACGAGGTTTTTATTGTAGTCCTTATCGTGCGTTCCATACGGGAACTTTAATCGTCGATTAGATATATTATCTTAAAAAAATTTTCCTTTATTAAATGATGCTCAAGATATTAAACGATTACATTTCATGGGTTATAAAATCACCGTGAAACGGGTAAAGCGCTAATGCACACGCAAAAGACCACACCCTCGCAAACAAGTCTGCACTCGTTGGCGGACAAAACGAAAGACCTTTTTTTTTGTTGTGTTCTTTAAATGACAGTCACGATTTTTTTTGTGAGGTGACAGATGTCAGAACAAGTGTTTCACTTTCATCCCTGCGGAACAAGACATAATGATTGTGACTTCACTGTTTTGGCACTGCAAGCCAACCGCTTGCTGGCAACAAACCTTGCAATAAATGCATGATATACATGGCTTGGAAAAAAATTTAGTATTAGTGACATTTAAGTTATTATATTAATTTTATGTTTCATGTAATTATATTGTAGCGAAATTTGGTTTATACTAGAAAGCTCTTGAAATAAATAACAACAAAAGAAACTAAACGATATTAGCACCATCTAGCGCAAAGTGCAGTTTTTGTACTAAAAATAATAAACCGAACAGACGCTGCAGTAAACAGAGTCCTTTGTTTTTTATGTGATCACCTGCCTTGACGGCTTAATATCACAGTTTGATTTTCACACACATGAATTAATTTATATTCGTGCCTAACCTAGGTACGACTGCATTTAATACAGTTACCAAGTAAAGCTATGTTTATGGACATAACTTCACCCTTGGTTTGAGCCGAGACCTATCTAGGATCTCTTGCAGTTCTAAGAACTGCCACTTGGTTGAGAATGCAACTCCACATCGGTAATTTACGTTAGCATATTATCCTTCCTACGAGTTAGGTTTCAACCACAGCCACCACGAATCCTTCCCATGCGATCTGCCCAATTGGGCTTCACGCACTGTTGGGCTAGGACCGAAGTCCTAGGGGCTCCCAACAACCCGTGGTACCAGATTAGTTTGCACCTTCACCTCTGGTCAAGCTTAGTAGTTTGAAAAAGGACTATACAAGGAAAGCCAATCTCAAGCCCAAGCCAAAGTACATAAAAGTACAAGGCTTGAACCCTACGCATTAGCATAACCAAACACAGTACAATTTCCTGTCTACTACCAGTTTAGGCTTACCATAACGCCCAAGGGCACTGGTAAGCCCCGCTGCAGTAAACAATAAAAAGTAGACAACCGAGAGAAATTATCGCCGTCGTACAACGCCATCTAGCATAATAGCTAGCTCAACGTCAGTGCGACATGCTGGTGAATTGTGGATAGTGGTAGAATGCACGCTACAAAGTAGCACTGGTAGGTTGTAGATAATGGTAGAATATACGCCATCTGGCAGGTAATAGATTATTCGAGAAAGTGATGAAAGTATAAAAGGGTGTCATTTGAGTTTTGAGGTGGAAAACTTGAATTAAAAGCAATAAAGTGAATACAGTGTGATCCGTAGTAAAGAAAAACAGTTTTCTATACAGTGTTAAATTAATATTAGAATTTGAACGTTAATAAAATAAACCATTTTATAACTAAATAAGTTTGTGTGTTTTTAATTGTTACACAATCCAGTGATCGAACTCAGAAAAGTGTGAGAGATCGAAATTATCGTCAAAGAAACAGAAATTTCGTAACAATATGTATTATATTTAAAACGTATGTAGGAACCGGTGAAATAAATTTTGGCTGGGCAAAATAAAAGTTTTTCGCCTAAGGTCATTAGTAATTTTCGCAGCATTGGAAGAAGTTTAAAATAAAAAACAAAATCATGTCCGTTTTGATAAAGTGTTTTTTTTATATAAGAAAAAAAATAAAAAATTTTTAAATTTTCCACTTAAGTAACACATAAAAAGTGCCGGAATTGTTAGAACTTACAATCGGTTTAAATAAAAGTGCATTGGAGATAAATAATAATACAAAATAATAAAAAAAAACCCAAAAAATCTTGATTAATCTTCCTCCAATGCAGCACACGATCACAATGTAAGTTGTTGTAACTTTAGATTAACAGTGTGGCTGCCTCATAGGCGGAAAGAAAAAAAAGATAGAAGGACGATTAAGTCCGTAGTCACTAAAAAGACAAAAAGGTCAGCCACAATTGTCACAATCCAATTGAATTTTGAAAGAGACAAGTAAACCAGAGAGCGCATCGGGAGAAATTAGAAGGCGTTAAGGAACGATGACTAGGAACATATAACAGTGCATGATGAAACGCAAAATGCGACACTATTTTTTTTAGATGTACTGTCACTTAGAATAGTTTTTCATCAGCTTTATTATTATTATTACTGTTATTTGTAGTTATATGACCAACATTTTGAAACGCAAAATGCAACACTGTCACTGAGTATAGTTTTTTCATCAGCTTTATTATTATTATTATTATTATTATTATTATTATTATTATTATTATTATTATTATTATTATTATTATTATTATTATTATTATTATTATTATTATTATTATTATTATTATTATTATTATTATTATTATTATTATTATTATTATTATTATTATTATTATTATTATTATTATTATTATTATTATTATTATTATTATTATTATTATTATTATTATTATTATTATTATTATTATTATTATTATTATTATTATTATTATTATTATTATTATTATTATTATTATTATTATTATTATTATTATTATTATTATTATTATTATTATTATTATTATTATTATTATTATTATTATTATTATTATTATTATTATTATTATTATTATTATTATTATTATTATTATTATTATTATTATTATTATTATTATTATTATTATTATTATTATTATTATTATTATTATTATTATTATTATTATTATTATTATTATTATTATTATTATTATTATTATTATTATTATTATTATTATTATTATTATTATTATTATTATTATTATTATTATTATTATTATTATTATTATTATTATTATTATTATTATTATTATTATTATTATTATTATTATTATTATTATTATTATTATTATTATTATTATTATTATTATTATTATTATTATTATTATTATTATTATTATTATTATTATTATTATTATTATTATTATTATTATTATTATTATTATTATTATTATTATTATTATTATTATTATTATTATTATTATTATTATTATTATTATTATTATTATTATTATTATTATTATTATTATTATTATTATTATTATTATTATTATTATTATTATTATTATTATTATTATTATTATTATTATTATTATTATTATTATTATTATTATTATTATTATTATTATTATTATTATTATTATTATTATTATTATTATTATTATTATTATTATTATTATTATTATTATTATTATTATTATTATTATTATTATTATTATTATTATTATTATTATTATTATTATTATTATTATTATTATTATTATTATTATTATTATTATTATTATTATTATTATTATTATTATTATTATTATTATTATTATTATTATTATTATTATTATTATTATTATTATTATTATTATTATTATTATTATTATTATTATTATTATTATTATTATTATTATTATTATTATTATTATTATTATTATTATTATTATTATTATTATTATTATTATTATTATTATTATTATTATTATTATTATTATTATTATTATTATTATTATTATTATTATTATTATTATTATTATTATTATTATTATTATTATTATTATTATTATTATTATTATTATTATTATTATTATTATTATTATTATTATTATTATTATTATTATTATTATTATTATTATTATTATTATTATTATTATTATTATTATTATTATTATTATTATTATTATTATTATTATTATTATTATTATTATTATTATTATTATTATTATTATTATTATTATTATTATTATTATTATTATTATTATTATTATTATTATTATTATTATTATTATTATTATTATTATTATTATTATTATTATTATTATTATTATTATTATTATTATTATTATTATTATTATTATTATTATTATTATTATTATTATTATTATTATTATTATTATTATTATTATTATTATTATTATTATTATTATTATTATTATTATTATTATTATTATTATTATTATTATTATTATTATTATTATTATTATTATTATTATTATTATTATTATTATTATTATTATTATTATTATTATTATTATTATTATTATTATTATTATTATTATTATTATTATTATTATTATTATTATTATTATTATTATTATTATTATTATTATTATTATTATTATTATTATTATTATTATTATTATTATTATTATTATTATTATTATTATTATTATTATTATTATTATTATTATTATTATTATTATTATTATTATTATTATTATTATTATTATTATTATTATTATTATTATTATTATTATTATTATTATTATTATTATTATTATTATTATTATTATTATTATTATTATTATTATTATTATTATTATTATTATTATTATTATTATTATTATTATTATTATTATTATTATTATTATTATTATTATTATTATTATTATTATTATTATTATTATTATTATTATTATTATTATTATTATTATTATTATTATTATTATTATTATTATTATTATTATTATTATTATTATTATTATTATTATTATTATTATTATTATTATTATTATTATTATTATTATTATTATTATTATTATTATTATTATTATTATTATTATTATTATTATTATTATTATTATTATTATTATTATTATTATTATTATTATTATTATTATTATTATTATTATTATTATTATTATTATTATTATTATTATTATTATTATTATTATTATTATTATTATTATTATTATTATTATTATTATTATTATTATTATTATTATTATTATTATTATTATTATTATTATTATTATTATTATTATTATTATTATTATTATTATTATTATTATTATTATTATTATTATTATTATTATTATTATTATTATTATTATTATTATTATTATTATTATTATTATTATTATTATTATTATTATTATTATTATTATTATTATTATTATTATTATTATTATTATTATTATTATTATTATTATTATTATTATTATTATTATTATTATTATTATTATTATTATTATTATTATTATTATTATTATTATTATTATTATTATTATTATTATTATTATTATTATTATTATTATTATTATTATTATTATTATTATTATTATTATTATTATTATTATTATTATTATTATTATTATTATTATTATTATTATTATCCCGCAAGGGAGGATCTAATTTTTATTAGATTCTACGGGCTTGACGTACCCGCGTGCCCTCAGTCAACTTGATGCTTGGATGTGTTTAACTACTTTACATAAAAGTTATTATGTGAAGTAGGGAAGCACTATCATAAGTATCAAGTACTATGAAATGATGACAACCTGGATTCGGACAAGGATGACGAGCTGATCGATGGAAAGATGACCGTTATTTGCCGCGGCACATTGGGAGTCCTCCGGAAACGGAACCCGTTTTTCCTGCGGGTATCGCTGAAGGAGGTGATGTGAGCTTGCTCTGCCGAGATGACCGTCGCGGTACGTAGCAGAAACCAGCTACTTCGGGCCCTGGTCAGGGAGTGTGTATTGGATGCAGGAGTAGTAGCTTGCATTGCTCCGGGCGAGCACTAGTCCGTCCGTGTATTCCGGGACTAGCAAAGCGCAGGTCAGGCCTCAGGGAACTGGGGTAGGGGTGTCACCCCGAGGGTATACCCGCTCCTGGCTAATGCGGCCCGCCCCCCTACACACGATACGCTGTTATTAAAACCGTATGTCAAATTTAAAGGAAACAACAGAGATGGACGAAAAGACGAACGACCCTTTCGATAAGAGATCAAAGCTGAGGAGGTCTCCGGTCGCTTCCACAAGCGCTGCCACTAACGTTGCTGCCATGGAAGTGGATCTAACAGCACAAAACGATGGAACTCCCAGCAGTGGAAACCAACACGGTGCATGTCCCAAGAGACTCACAAACGTGTTGAGAACAACACCTGGCCAAACGACTGCTAGAGGCAGTCAGCTAAAAAAGACGCCGGGACTGCCCAAACCAATTGAAAGAGAAGCAGTCAATACAGAAGTTGTGACGTCTTTGCCTGTATCCACACCAGGCAGTCTGCAATGCAGGACTGAAGAAGAGAAACCCTCTCCCCGCCAGCAATACCTCATTAAACTACGTGAAGATGAGGAGCAGGCACTGGCTAAATGCCGGATGGCCATTGCTAAGATGAAGCAGGCCATGCAAAAGCAGAGGAATATCAGCATGGATGTAAAAGATGGTGTAACGGAATTGGAGGAGCTGTTTGACATCATTACGCATAGCCGAAGAGCTTGGCAAAAATTGGAGGAGGAAAAAAAGAAGACTGCACCTCCGGAGAAAAATGATCCTAAAGCAGGTGAAACTCCATCAGCTCGCGCGAAAATTCACGCATCGATCCCAGCGCAGCCTAGCACAGGCAAAAGACCGAGGGAAAAGGAAAACACCTGGGCCTTCCCGCGACCAAAAAGGACAGCAACAAACGAAGCAAAGTCCGATAAAGATGAAAAACCTCGGAAAAATAACTCTGAGAAATGGCAAGAAGTCAAAAGGCGAGCAAAGCCAAATCCTCTCAGAAGAACGGGCGAAACAAAGAAGGAAAAGGAGAGAGAAGTAAGGAGAGGAGAGAAAACACCAAGAAAGAGAAGAGAGAGAGGGCAACGGCCGAAACCGGAGGCAGTCCTCATAAAACCAATAGAAGGACATAGCTATGCGGATGTGCTCAAAAACCTGCGTAGCAAAATTCAGCCCGAAGAGGTCGCCAATATAAGAGGCATCAGAAAAACGAGGACTGGTGCAATCCTCCTCGAAATGGAAAAAGGAGGAAAAGTGGAACCCGAATTTTTACAGCGGCTGAAAACTACTGTAAAGGAAGATGCTTCTGTAATGGAGTTGAAGCCAGTCGCTACAGTGGAAATAAGAGACCTGGATTCTCTTACTGTCCAAGCAGAAGTTGAAAAGGCCATCAAAAAGGTGCTTGGAGATCAACTTGAGGAACTGCGCGTCAGGGTGACGGCACCGAACAAGCGCGAGCAAACACGAGCATTTGTAACGCTAGCGCAAGAAAAAGCGGAAAAATTGCTCAAAGAAGATGGCATAAAAATCGGTTATGTCAGAGCCAGAATCAGACTATGCCCTAGCATCAAACGATGTTTCCGTTGTTTCGGAATGGGCCACCTGCAAATGGACTGCAAGGGACCGGATAGGAAAGGTGAAGGACTGTGCATGAGATGCGGAGAGCCAGGACATAAGATAAAGGAGTGCAGCAAGGACCAAAGTGCTGCCTGTGCACAGAAGCTGGGCGTAGCCGGGTAGATCACATACCTGGCTCAACTAAGTGCCAAGCGACAAAGTGAGAATACTCCAGGCCAACATGCATCGAAGCAGAACGGCTGATGCGCTGTTAGAGCAGATGGCAATAGAGAAGAAAGCGGACGCTGTCGTTATAAGCGAACAGTATGGGCGAGTGAACCGAGAAAACTGGTTAGAAGATGAGACCGGTACTGCAGCAATCTGGCTGCCTAACAACAGCAGTTTTGTCGATGCACTTAAAGGTGCAGGGAACTGCTTCGTTTATGTGCAAACCACTAGCTTCACTTTGCTCAGCTGCTACTTAACCCCAAGCGATAGCATTGCTGAATTTCAGAATAAGCTTGAAAGCATTGAAGACAAAGTGGTGGAAATTGGAGGTCCCTTCATCATCGCAGGAGATTTCAATGGAAAAGCTGTCGAATGGGGAACGGCAGCAACAAACTCCAGAGGCAGACGCATCCTAAACATGGCCGCTAGGCTGGGCCTAGCCATCGCTAATACTGGCGCAGCTACGACCTTCAGAAGACCAGGGTGCGAAGCCACCACACCGGATATCACTCTAGTGTCAGAGAGCTTAGCTGGGATGCTTAAAGAATGGAGAGTCCTAGAAGATTTTACTGGTAGTGATCACCAGTATATCACTTACCATCTAGACTCAGGAAATCGTCCCATCCAGGCACCAACAAGAAGAGGCACGCGAAAATGGAATGTAGCGAAACTCAGAGTCGAATATTTACTGGCAAATATCGAAGAAAACTCATTGTCAACTGACACAACTAGGGACGCCAGAACTCTCACGAATGCGACTATGCAGCGGTTAGCACAAGGCTGCAACGCATCGATGCCTAAAGTTGGCACAAGTCGCAGGAAAGATGCCGTATACTGGTGGACGGAAGAAATAGCGGAAATCAGACGAAACTGCCTACGGATAAGGAGAAAACTCACTAGGGCCAGACGAATAGGCACTGCTACAAATGAAGCCGAAAACTACAGACAAGCCAAGAAACACTTGAAGCTTGTCATAGAGCGTAGCAAAAAAGAAAAATGGGAGGAACTCCGCAACGACCTGAACAACAACCCATGGGGTCTCGGCTATAAGATCGTCATGAAGAAACTGGGCTCCAAAATTCCTGGCCCAGATATGGACGGCGAAACCATGAGCAACATTGTTGATGCCTTATTTCCTACGCATAACCTGCAGCAGGAAGAACAAGATGCGCTACCTGTCGGAACAATTCCTTTATTTTCTGAGGAAGAACTTAAAGGAGCAGCAAAATCTCTCAAGAGCAGCAAGGCGCCAGGACCTGATGGAATTCCCGCAGAAATACTGAAAATAGTAGCGGCAAGTCGACCAAGTGTTCTACTGTCTATGTATAATGCGTGCCTTAAGGAAAGCTTATTCCCGGAAGTATGGAAAAAGCAAAAACTAGTACTGATCAGCAAAGGCAAAGGAGATCCTACCCAACCATCAGCATACAGACCATTGTGTATGCTTGACAGCGCTGGGAAACTGCTAGAGAAGATGATAAAAACTCGCTTATCCGCAGTTATTGAAGACGCTGGTGGATTATCGGAACGACAACACGGATTCAGAGCAGGAATGTCAACTCTTGGCGCTGTAGAAGATGTAGTGTCTAGCGTAGAAAACGCACAGCGTGGGAACCATCACTCCAGGAGGATTGTCTTATTGGCAACACTAGACATACGCAACGCTTTTAATAGCCTCAGATGGTCAGATATCATTGAAGCTCTTAAATTCAGGTTTGCTACTCCACAATATCTGCTGAGGATCCTGCAGAGCTATCTTAGGGATCGCGAGCTTATTTATGACACCCGCGAAGGAAGAAAGACAAAAAGGATAACATCCGGAGCAGCGCAAGGGTCTATCCTAGGTCCAGATCTCTGGAACTTGAGCTACGACGGAATCCTCCGAATCGAAATGCCAGATGATACACACCTGGTGGGGTATGCAGATGACATTGCAGCTGTAATAACGGCTCGCAACACCGAAGAGGCCAGGAGAAAATTAAACCAGGTTATGCTAAGGACAAGGGAATGGTTGGAGGCTCACGGACTCCAACTCGCCGCCGAAAAGACGGAGGTGATACTGCTTACAAAGCGCCACATACCATTAGAACTGGAGCTGCCAGTATGCGACAGCATACTTATAACAAAGAAGGTAGTCAAGTACCTCGGCGTAAGAATTGACCCAAAACTGACATTTTGGGCTCAATTACAACACGCAGCAACAAAAGCAGCCAAGATAACTGGCATGCTAAGTAAGCTCATGGCAAACATCGGTGGACCAAGGCAAAGTAAAAGGAAACTTCTTATGGCGACAACAAACTCGATACTGCTCTACGGCAGCGAGATATGGGCAGGAACGCTAGAGGCGAAATGTCGACAAAAGACGCTATTGTCAGTGCAACGAACTGCTGCGCTTAGAGTTGCATGTGCGTACCGCACAGTCTCCGAAGGGGCTGTGCTAGTAATAAGTGGGGTTATCCCCATTGATCTACTAGCCAGCGAACGAAAGATGGTCTGGGAGGCAAAAAAGGAGGGAAACCAGGCCATAAGCCCTGCAGCCGCAAGGCAGGAAACCCTCTCCAAGTGGCAGGATAGATATCACTTGGAAGTCAGCGGCAGGTGGACAAAAAGACTGATCCCTTGCATAAAAAGATGGTTCGAGAGAGACTTTGGCGAGGTAAATTATTACCTCACTCAGTTTTTATCGGGCCATGGATACTTCCAGAAATATCTACACCGTATGGGCAAAACAGAACACCCTTTCTGTATATATGGAGACGCTGATGAAGATGACGCAGAGCACACCTTCTTCAACTGCAGTCGATGGGACAACGAACGCGCATCCTTACAGGAATCAGTCGGCCAGTGCTCCGCTGACAACGTGATCAAAAGGATGCTGCAGAGCGAAGAAAACTGGAAGGCAGTTGCAGGTTTTGCTGAGGACATTCTCAGGAAAAAGAAGTGGGGCCTGGACGCAGGCATGTGATTTGAGACAGGTCATGGCCCCTACCCCGAAGCAATGCTAACGCAGTCCCAGGGTAGGAGGCCTGGAGGCCTGAGGTTGTGGATTTTAGTGAATTAACACACTCTGAAGCTGCGACGGTAGTGAATAAGGTTAGCGAACTGCATGATCCTTGCGGTTCATTTACCACAACCTTCCCACGAAAAAAAAAAAAAATTATTATTATTATTATTATTATTATTATTATTATTATTATTATTATTATTATTATTATTATTATTATTATTATTATTATTATTATTATTATTATTATTATTATTATTACCCCTGCGGGTGAGGGGTCAGAATATCCCCGAGGTAGGCATGCCTGTCGTAAGAGGCGACTAAATATCCCCCTGGCAGTGTTTTTTCACCCCAGAGTAAGACGAACTGGATCGAAAAAGGACTACGAGATGTTTACTTGAGCAGACCGTTGCCCGTCGTGACGCACTGGGAGTCCCCAGAATCGCCATCGGTTTTTTTTCCGCTGATGGCGCCAATGGAGGTGATGTGAGCATGCTCTGCCGAGGTGTTAGTTGCGGCGGGGAGCAGAAGCCAGCCACTTCGGGCCCTAGTCGGGAAGTGTGCATTGGGTGCAGAATAGGAAACTGCATTGCTCCGGGCGAGCGCTGGTCCGTCCGTGTATACCGGGACAAGCAAAGCGTAGGTCAGGCCTCAGGGAACTGGGGTAGGGGTGTCATCCCCGAGGGTATACCCGTTCCTGACTATTACGGCCCGCCCCCCACACGCGATGCGCTGGTAACCTAAATTCATGTTGGAACAATTAAATTCAAAGGAAAAAACTACGAAAACAAATTCAGACGCAAAAAAGATGGAAGAGCACAAACTGAGGATTGGAAGTATTTTTAAAAGGAGCTCTATTCTGCAGCGATCCCCTCCAAGCAGGAGTACGTCTATGCCAAACGTACATAACTCAGGCATAACACCAAAAAATGTCAGAGTTAATAAGATTGAGACATCAGACAACATCCAGCAGATAGAAGAAACTGGAAAAACGCCAGTTATCACAACCTCTATCGCTGTAGAAATATCCAAGCGGAAAGGGACTCAACCTGGTTTCAATGATGGAGAAGCAAACATCGCTGAGACGTCCATGAACACGCCAATAGAAGCTCAACAGATGCAGAACATAGATTCCGTAAGGAGCTCCCCTCGATTGGAGCTTATCCAAAAAATGAGATGCCTGGAAGAGGATGCTCTAGCGAAATGCAAAGAAGTACTTCGTAAGATGAAGCAGGCAATAGCAAAGCAGAAAAACGTCAATATGGACGTCAAAGACGGAACGTCCGAGCTCTGTGAGCTGATAGATGTAATCGAGAGCTACAGAACAAGCTGGAAGAAAACTGAGACTGAAAAATTTAAAGATACAGCTACAGAAAAAGTCAATGAAGTCAGCTCAAAATCAGTCGGCGGAGACACACCTTTAACCGGACGAGAAAAAAGGCCCGCCACAAGCCCAGCGGTTTCTGAAATAAACAAGAAAGCAAGAGAAGGAGAGCCTGGAACGTGGGTAACCATAGTTAGGCATAAACCAAAAAAGAAAGAGGACAGTAAAAAATCCGGAAAAACTCTCGCTGTTGCGGAAAACACAGAAGATGGAAGGAAGAAACCGAAAAAGAAAAAAGAAACCACGGTGCGAAAACGGCCGGAAGCGGTATTGGTGAAGCCCGCAGAAGGTAGCAGCTACGCCGATGTCCTAAGGAACCTTAAGGAAGCAGTGAAACCTGAAGACTCGGAAGTTAAAATTAGGTCGGTCAGAAAGACAAAAGGCGGAGCTATCCTTCTAGAACTAGCAGAAGGCGGAAAAAAGGAACAGTTTCGTGAAGCAATAAAGCAGTCGTTGAAAGAAGCTGCAACCGTGACCGAACTGAAGGCTAAAGCTACAGTCGAGATCAGAGACTTGGACACTCTTACAGGGTTAGAGGAGGTAGCCTCTGCCGTCAAAAAAATAGTTGAAAACGAAAATGAAGATGTTTCAGTAAGGATGACAAACACCAACAGCAGAGAACAACGCCGAGCGTTTGTTACGCTGTCGACAGAGGCAGCTAGCATCATCATTAAAGAACAACGCATAAAGGTCGGTTGGATGTATTGCAGAGTAAGACAGCTGGACGATGTTAAACGCTGTTACAGATGTTTTGGGATAGGGCATACACAGCTCAATTGTAAAGGACCTGACAGGAAGGGACAGGACTTATGCATTCGATGTGGACACCAAGGCCACAAGATGAAAGACTGCAAAAATACACCGAAATGCTGCATTTGCTCAGATGAAGGCTCTGAACCGACGGATCATCTACCTGGGACAAGTAGATGTTTGTCCTATAAAAAACTATCCCGAAAATGACGAAAATATTACAAGCCAATCTACACAGAAGCGCGACTGCTGATGCATTGCTCACACAAGTAATGATTGAGCACAACGCTGATTTAGCAAGCATTAGTGAGCAATACAACAAGACCAACAACGGACTGTGGCTCGAAGATACTACCAAAACGGCAGCTATATGGGTAAAGAACAGCGCAAAGTTTCAGAGTACAAGGAATGGAATGGGCGAGGGCTTTGTCTGGATTAGTAGCTGCAAATACACCATCATGAGCTGTTACCTTACTCCAAGCAACTCTATCCAAGAATTTCAAGACAAGCTTGATAACATCGAAGATGTAGCACGTCGCATTGGTGGCAATTTCATCATCGCCGGAGATTTTAACTCCAAGGCAACGGAATGGGGTACGTCCACAACAAACTCTAGAGGAAGACGAGTCCTTGACATGGCTGCCAGGCTAGGCCTCATAGTTGCAAATACGGGAACAACAACAACTTTCAGAAGAGCAGGATGCGAGGGCACAATACCCGATATCACACTGATATCCGAGAGAATTGCCAACCAGATGAAGCAATGGAAAGTTCTGGAGGATTATACCGGCAGCGACCACCAATATTTGACGTACTGCATGCAAGCAGGTGTAAATGCTGACACTGATCACAGGACAAGAGGAACAAGGAAGTGGAATGTATCAAAGCTCAGACAAAGTGAATTTTTAGCTGCCCTTGATGCAGTCTCCCTTATACACCGAGAAACCAGGGACACGGAAAAGATGGTGGAAGACATGATGCAATGTATCACCCAAGCGTGCGAAACATCAATGCCGAGAATTGTCGGAAATGCACGAAGAAAAGCTGCCTACTGGTGGACGGACGAAATAAGCCGTTTAAGAGCAGCATGTATCCGCAGCCGAAGACAATACACAAGAGCAAGAAGACGGAGCGACGCAACTGATCAGGCTTTGGTGTATAAGCAAGACAAGAAACTTCTTAAGAGTACGATACTCGCAAGCAAAAAGAGAAAATGGGAAGAACTCCGCAGCGACATTAATAATGACCCATGGGGCCTTGGCTACAAACTAGTTACACTGAAGCTTGGCGCGAAACACCCCATGGCAAACTTGACGGAAGAAAGTATGGAAAACATCGTAGATACACTCTTCCCAACACACGAAGTAAGATGCGATGAAACCCATAGGCAGACAAACGACAACCCATTAGAGTTATTCACGGAAGAAGAGCTTATCAAAGCTGCCAACTCCATGAGAAACCGAAGAGCACCAGGTCTAGACGGAATACCATCGGAGATACTTCGTATGATCGCAAAAGAGCGACCACAACTACTCCTTAAAGTATACAACGCCTGCTTAACTGAAGGATTTTTTCCCAAAGTATGGAAGACTCAAAAACTTGTTCTTATCAGCAAGGGCAAAGGTGATTTAGAAGCGCCATCCTCATATCGCCCATTATGTATGTTGGATACAGCGGGAAAACTCCTAGAAAAGCTTATAAAACCACGCTTATCACAGGAAATAGAAAACTCTGGAGGCCTGTCAAACAAACAATATGGCTTCCGACCTGGTAGATCTACAGTTGATGCCATAGCAGATGTCATAAAAAGCGTCCAGATAGCACAGAGCGGAAATCACCACAGCAGACGGATAGTCCTTTTGGCAACGCTGGATGTAAAAAATGCGTTTAATAGTGCGAGATGGGTCGACATGATAGATGCCTTAGAAAACCGATTTCGGATCCCAGAATATCTGAGAAGGATGGTGCGTAGCTACCTACAAAACAGAACACTGGTGTATGATACAAGCAGTGGTACTCGGTGTAAGCAAATAACCTCCGGTGCGGCGCAGGGCTCCATTCTTGGCCCAGACCTTTGGAACGTTTGCTATGACGAAATACTTCGTATTGAGATGCCAGACGACACCCATTTGGTCGGCTACGCAGATGACATCGCCGCAGTTATAACAGCCAGAAATACAGATGATGCTCAGCGAAAGTTAAACCAGGTTATGATACGGACACAGACGTGGATGGACAATCACGGTCATAAGCTAGCCACTGAAAAGACGGAGTTGCTTATCCTCACAAAAAGGCACATAGCCACGGAAATACCGATGAGAACACTCTCCGAAACTTTCACCACCAAAAAAGCGGTTAAATACCTGGGTGTCAGGCTAGACTCCAAATTGACCTATTGGGCTCAGATACAGCATGCGGTTCATAAAGCAGCTCAAGCAACGGCATCACTGTCAAGATTAATGGCAAACACAGGCGGACCAACTGCGAGCAAACGGAAACTGTTAATGGCTACCACTCAAGCGGTTTTAGTGTACGGATGTGAAGTATGGGCAGACGTAGTGAAAAAGCAGCATCACCGGAAAGCTCTTAGCTCGGTGCAAAAAACAGCAGCACTGCGAGTAGCCTCGGCGTACCGCACTGTCTCACAAGCTGCGGTACTGGTAATTAGTGGAACAATTCCAATCGATCTACTGGTTTTTGAGCGCCAAAGACTATGGAAGCAGAAACACCAAACTGAAAACCGTTTGACAAAACAAGAGGCAAGAGCTTACACTATACAAAGTTGGCAAGAACGATGGGAAAACGAAAGTTTTGGACGCTGGACAGCGCGTCTAATACCTCAGTTGAACAGCTGGTTAGACAGAAGTTTCGGCGAAGTAAACTACTACATCACGCAGTTTCTATCTGGTCATGGATATTTCCAAAAATACCTTAACAAGATGGGTAAAACTGAGAGGCCAGACTGCATATACGGCGACGCAGAGTTCGATGACGTGGAACATACGTTTTTCAAGTGCAGAAACTGGACAGAAAGTAGATGTGAGTTAGAGAGACGAGTCGGTCCACTAACAGCCGAAAATATTATACCGACCATGCTAATAAGCGAAGAAAACTGGATGTTGATCGCAATATATGTAGAAAGCATACTCCACATGAAGAAGAGAGACCTGGACGCTTACCAAATTCAAATAAATTGAGGCATCTACCAGACGAGATATTCAAGCTGAATAAATAAATAAGGGGAGCCTGGACGCAGGCTTGGAAAACAAATGATGGCAACGACCGCCAAAGAAAAGGGAACCTCCCTGAAGTAATGCTTAACAAGCTTTCCAGGGGGGACTTATTCTCAAATAAGAGGAGGGTGGTTTAGTCGGTATACTAGATTGGGAGCCCGACTCACCGGCCTGATGATTATTATTATTATTATTATTATTATTATTATTATTATTATTATTATTATTATTATTATTATTATTATTATTATTATTATTATTATTATTATTATTATTATTATTATTATTATTATTATTATTATTATTATTATTATTATTATTATTATTATTATTATTATTATTATTATTATTATTATTATTATTATTATTATTATTATTATTATTATTATTATTATTATTATTATTATTATTATTATTATTATTATTATTATTATTATTATTATTATTATTATTATTATTATTATTATTATTATTATTATTATTATTATTATTATTATTATTATTATTATTATTATATTATTATTATTATTATTATTATTATTATTATTATTATTATTATTATTATTATTATTATTATTATTATTATTATTATTATTATTATTATTATTATTATTATTATTATTATTATTATTATTATTATTATTATTATTATTATTATTATTATTATTATTATTATTATTATTATTATTATTATTATTATTATTATTATTATTATTATTATTATTATTATTATTATTATTATTATTATTATTATTATTATTATTATTATTATTATTATTATTATTATTATTATTATTATTATTATTATTATTATTATTATTATTATTATTATTATTATTATTATTATTATTATTATTATTATTATTATTATTATTATTATTATTATTATTATTATTATTATTATTATTATTATTATTATTATTATTATTATTATTATTATTATTATTATTATTATTATTATTATTATTATTATTATTATTATTATTATTATTATTATTATTATTATTATTATTATTATTATTATTATTATTATTATTATTATTATTATTATTATTATTATTATTATTATTATTATTATTATTATTATTATTATTATTATTATTATTATTATTATTATTATTATTATTATTATTATTATTATTATTATTATTATTATTATTATTATTATTATTATTATTATTATTATTATTATTATTATTATTATTATTATTATTATTATTATTATTATTATTATTATTATTATTATTATTATTATTATTATTATTATTATTATTATTATTATTATTATTATTATTATTATTATTATTATTATTATTATTATTATTATTATTATTATTATTATTATTATTATTATTATTATTATTATTATTATTATTATTATTATTATTATTATTATTATTATTATTATTATTATTATTATTATTATTATTATTATTATTATTATTATTATTATTATTATTATTATTATTATTATTATTATTATTATTATTATTATTATTATTATTATTATTATTATTATTATTATTATTATTATTATTATTATTATTATTATTATTATTATTATTATTATTATTATTATTATTATTATTATTATTATTATTATTATTATTATTATTATTATTATTATTATTATTATTATTATTATTATTATTATTATTATTATTATTATTATTATTATTATTATTATTATTATTATTATTATTATTATTATTATTATTATTATTATTATTATTATTATTATTATTATTATTATTATTATTATTATTATTATTATTATTATTATTATTATTATTATTATTATTATTATTATTATTATTATTATTATTATTATTATTATTATTATTATTATTATTATTATTATTATTATTATTATTATTATTATTATTATTATTATTATTATTATTATTATTATTATTATTATTATTATTATTATTATTATTATTATTATTATTATTATTATTATTATTATTATTATTATTATTATTATTATTATTATTATTATTATTATTATTATTATTATTATTATTATTATTATTATTATTATTATTATTATTATTATTATTATTATTATTATTATTATTATTATTATTATTATTATTATTATTATTATTATATTATTATTATTATTATTATTATTATTATTATTATTATTATTATTATTATTATTATTATTATTATTATTATTATTATTATTATTATTATTATTATTATTATTATTATTATTATTATTATTATTATTATTATTATTATTATTATTATTATTATTATTATTATTATTATTATTATTATTATTATTATTATTATTATTATTATTATTATTATTATTATTATTATTATTATTATTATTATTATTATTATTATTATTATTATTATTATTATTATTATTATTATTATTATTATTATTATTATTATTATTATTCTTATTATTATTATTATTATTATTATTATTATTATTATTATTATTATTATTATTATTATTATTATTATCCCGCAAGGGAGGATCTAATTTTTATTAGATTCTACGGGCTTGACGTACCCGCGTGCCCTCAGTCAACTTGATGCTTGGATGTGTTTAACTACTTTACATAAAAGTTATTATGTGAAGTAGGGAAGCACTATCATAAGTATCAAGTACTATGAAATGATGACAACCTGGATTCGGACAAGGATGACGAGCTGATCGATGGAAAGATGACCGTTATTTGCCGCGGCACATTGGGAGTCCTCCGGAAACGGAACCCGTTTTTCCTGCGGGTATCGCTGAAGGAGGTGATGTGAGCTTGCTCTGCCGAGATGACCGTCGCGGTACGTAGCAGAAACCAGCTACTTCGGGCCCTGGTCAGGGAGTGTGTATTGGATGCAGGAGTAGTAGCTTGCATTGCTCCGGGCGAGCACTAGTCCGTCCGTGTATTCCGGGACTAGCAAAGCGCAGGTCAGGCCTCAGGGAACTGGGGTAGGGGTGTCACCCCGAGGGTATACCCGCTCCTGGCTAATGCGGCCCGCCCCCCTACACACGATACGCTGTTATTAAAACCGTATGTCAAATTTAAAGGAAACAACAGAGATGGACGAAAAGACGAACGACCCTTTCGATAAGAGATCAAAGCTGAGGAGGTCTCCGGTCGCTTCCACAAGCGCTGCCACTAACGTTGCTGCCATGGAAGTGGATCTAACAGCACAAAACGATGGAACTCCCAGCAGTGGAAACCAACACGGTGCATGTCCCAAGAGACTCACAAACGTGTTGAGAACAACACCTGGCCAAACGACTGCTAGAGGCAGTCAGCTAAAAAAGACGCCGGGACTGCCCAAACCAATTGAAAGAGAAGCAGTCAATACAGAAGTTGTGACGTCTTTGCCTGTATCCACACCAGGCAGTCTGCAATGCAGGACTGAAGAAGAGAAACCCTCTCCCCGCCAGCAATACCTCATTAAACTACGTGAAGATGAGGAGCAGGCACTGACTAAATGCCGGATGGCCATTGCTAAGATGAAGCAGGCCATGCAAAAGCAGAGGAATATCAGCATGGATGTAAAAGATGGTGTAACGGAATTGGAGGAGCTGTTTGACATCATTACGCATAGCCGAAGAGCTTGGCAAAAATTGGAGGAGGAAAAAAAGAAGACTGCACCTCCGGAGAAAAATGATCCTAAAGCAGGTGAAACTCCATCAGCTCGCGCGAAAATTCACGCATCGATCCCAGCGCAGCCTAGCACAGGCAAAAGACCGAGGGAAAAGGAAAACACCTGGGCCTTCCCGCGACCAAAAAGGACAGCAACAAACGAAGCAAAGTCCGATAAAGATGAAAAACCTCGGAAAAATAACTCTGAGAAATGGCAAGAAGTCAAAAGGCGAGCAAAGCCAAATCCTCTCAGAAGAACGGGCGAAACAAAGAAGGAAAAGGAGAGAGAAGTAAGGAGAGGAGAGAAAACACCAAGAAAGAGAAGAGAGAGAGGGCAACGGCCGAAACCGGAGGCAGTCCTCATAAAACCAATAGAAGGACATAGCTATGCGGATGTGCTCAAAAACCTGCGTAGCAAAATTCAGCCCGAAGAGGTCGCCAATATAAGAGGCATCAGAAAAACGAAGACTGGTGCAATCCTCCTCGAAATGGAAAAAGGAGGAAAAGTGGAACCCGAATTTTTACAGCGGCTGAAAACTACTGTAAAGGAAGATGCTTCTGTAATGGAGTTGAAGCCAGTCGCTACAGTGGAAATAAGAGACCTGGATTCTCTTACTGTCCAAGCAGAAGTTGAAAAGGCCATCAAAAAGGTGCTTGGAGATCAACTTGAGGAACTGCGCGTCAGGGTGACGGCACCGAACAAGCGCGAGCAAACACGAGCATTTGTAACGCTAGCGCAAGAAAAAGCGGAAAAATTGCTCAAAGAAGATGGCATAAAAATCGGTTATGTCAGAGCCAGAATCAGACTATGCCCTAGCATCAAACGATGTTTCCGTTGTTTCGGAATGGGCCACCTGCAAATGGACTGCAAGGGACCGGATAGGAAAGGTGAAGGACTGTGCATGAGATGCGGAGAGCCAGGACATAAGATAAAGGAGTGCAGCAAGAGACCAAAGTGCTGCCTGTGCACAGAAGCTGGGCGTAGCCGGGTAGATCACATACCTGGCTCAACTAAGTGCCAAGCGACAAAGTGAGAATACTCCAGGCCAACATGCATCGAAGCAGAACGGCTGATGCGCTGTTAGAGCAGATGGCAATAGAGAAGAAAGCGGACGCTGTCGTTATAAGCGAACAGTATGGGCGAGTGAACCGAGAAAACTGGTTAGAAGATGAGACCGGTACTGCAGCAATCTGGCTGCCGAACAACAGCAGTTTTGTCGATGCACTTAAAGGTGCAGGGAACTGCTTCGTTTATGTGCAAACCACTAGCTTCACTTTGCTCAGCTGCTACTTAACCCCAAGCGATAGCATTGCTGAATTTCAGAATAAGCTTGAAAGCATTGAAGACAAAGTGGTGGAAATTGGAGGTCCCTTCATCATCGCAGGAGATTTCAATGGAAAAGCTGTCGAATGGGGAACGGCAGCAACAAACTCCAGAGGCAGACGCATCCTAAACATGGCCGCTAGGCTGGGCCTAGCCATCGCTAATACTGGCGCAGCTACGACCTTCAGAAGACCAGGGTGCGAAGCCACCACACCGGATATCACTCTAGTGTCAGAGAGCTTAGCTGGGATGCTTAAAGAATGGAGAGTCCTAGAAGATTTTACTGGTAGTGATCACCAGTATATCACTTACCATCTAGACTCAGGAAATCGTCCCATCCAGGCACCAACAAGAAGAGGCACGCGAAAATGGAATGTAGCGAAACTCAGAGTCGAATATTTACTGGCAAATATCGAAGAAAACTCATTGTCAACTGACACAACTAGGGACGCCAGAACTCTCACGAATGCGACTATGCAGCGGTTAGCACAAGGCTGCAACGCATCGATGCCTAAAGTTGGCACAAGTCGCAGGAAAGATGCCGTATACTGGTGGACGGAAGAAATAGCGGAAATCAGACGAAACTGCCTACGGATAAGGAGAAAACTCACTAGGGCCAGACGAATAGGCACTGCTACAAATGAAGCCGAAAACTACAGACAAGCCAAGAAACACTTGAAGCTTGTCATAGAGCGTAGCAAAAAAGAAAAATGGGAGGAACTCCGCAACGACCTGAACAACAACCCATGGGGTCTCGGCTATAAGATCGTCATGAAGAAACTGGGCTCCAAAATTCCTGGCCCAGATATGGACGGCGAAACCATGAGCAACATTGTTGATGCCTTATTTCCTACGCATAACCTGCAGCAGGAAGAACAAGATGCGCTACCTGTCGGAACAATTCCTTTATTTTCTGAGGAAGAACTTAAAGGAGCAGCAAAATCTCTCAAGAGCAGCAAGGCGCCAGGACCTGATGGAATTCCCGCAGAAATACTGAAAATAGTAGCGGCAAGTCGACCAAGTGTTCTACTGTCTATGTATAATGCGTGCCTTAAGGAAAGCTTATTCCCGGAAGTATGGAAAAAGCAAAAACTAGTACTGATCAGCAAAGGCAAAGGAGATCCTACCCAACCATCAGCATACAGACCATTGTGTATGCTTGACAGCGCTGGGAAACTGCTAGAGAAGATGATAAAAACTCGCTTATCCGCAGTTATTGAAGACGCTGGTGGATTATCGGAACGACAACACGGATTCAGAGCAGGAATGTCAACTCTTGGCGCTGTAGAAGATGTAGTGTCTAGCGTAGAAAACGCACAGCGTGGGAACCATCACTCCAGGAGGATTGTCTTATTGGCAACACTAGACATACGCAACGCTTTTAATAGCCTCAGATGGTCAGATATCATTGAAGCTCTTAAATTCAGGTTTGCTACTCCACAATATCTGCTGAGGATCCTGCAGAGCTATCTTAGGGATCGCGAGCTTATTTATGACACCCGCGAAGGAAGAAAGACAAAAAGGATAACATCCGGAGCAGCGCAAGGGTCTATCCTAGGTCCAGATCTCTGGAACTTGAGCTACGACGGAATCCTCCGAATCGAAATGCCAGATGATACACACCTGGTGGGGTATGCAGATGACATTGCAGCTGTAATAACGGCTCGCAACACCGAAGAGGCCAGGAGAAAATTAAACCAGGTTATGCTCAGGACAAGGGAATGGTTGGAGGCTCACGGACTTCAACTCGCCGCCGAAAAGACGGAGGTGATACTGCTTACAAAGCGCCACATACCATTAGAACTGGAGCTGCCAGTATGCGACAGCATACTTATAACAAAGAAGGTAGTCAAGTACCTCGGCGTAAGAATTGACCCAAAACTGACATTTTGGGCTCAATTACAACACGCAGCAACAAAAGCAGCCAAGATAACTGGCATGCTAAGTAAGCTCATGGCAAACATCGGTGGACCAAGGCAAAGTAAAAGGAAACTTCTTATGGCGACAACAAACTCGATACTGCTTCTACGGCAGCGAGATATGGGCAGGAACGCTAGAGGCGAAATGTCGACAAAAGACGCTATTGTCAGTGCAACGAACTGCTGCGCTCAGAGTTGCATGTGCGTACCGCACAGTCTCCGAAGGGGCTGTGCTAGTAATAAGTGGGGTTATCCCCATTGATCTACTAGCCAGCGAACGAAAGATGGTCTGGGAGGCAAAAAAGGAGGGAAACCAGGCCATAAGCCCTGCAGCCGCAAGGCAGGAAACCCTCTCCAAGTGGCAGGACAGATATCACTTGGAAGTCAGCGGCAGGTGGACAAAAAGACTGATCCCTTGCATAAAAAGATGGTTCGAGAGAGACTTTGGCGAGGTAAATTATTACCTCACTCAGTTTTTATCGGGCCATGGATACTTCCAGAAATATCTACACCGTATGGGCAAAACAGAACACCCTTTCTGTATATATGGAGACGCTGATGAAGATGACGCAGAGCACACCTTCTTCAACTGCAGTCGATGGGACAACGAACGCGCATCCTTACAGGAATCAGTCGGCCAGTGCTCCGCTGACAACGTGATCGAAAGGATGCTGCAGAGCGAAGAAAACTGGAAGGCAGTTGCAGGTTTTGCTGAGGACATTCTCAGGAAAAAGAAGTGGGGCCTGGACGCAGGCATGTGATTTGAGACAGGTCATGGCCCCTACCCCGAAGCAATGCTAACGCAGTCCCCAGGGTAGGAGGCCTGGAGGCCTGAGGTTGTGGACTTTAGTGAATTAACACACTCTGAAGCTGCGACGGCAGTGAATAAGGTTAGCGAACTGCATGATCCTTGCGGTTCATTTACCACAACCTTCCCACGAAAAAAACAAAATTATTATTATTATTATATTATTATTATTATTATTATTATTATTATTATTATTATTATTATTATTATTATTATTATTATTATTATTATTATTATTATTATTATTATTATTATTATTATTATTATTATTATTATTATTATTATTATTATTATTATTATTATTATTATTATTATTATTATTATTATTATTATTATTATTATTATTATTATTATTATTATTATTATTATTATTATTATTATTATTATTATTATTATTATTATTATTATTATTATTATTATTATTATTATTATTATTATTATTATTATTATTATTATTATTATTATTATTATTATTATTATTATATTATTATTATTATTATTTATTATTATTATTATTATTATTATTATTATTATTATTATTATTATTATTATTATTATTATTATTATTATTATTATTATTATTATTATTATTATTATTATTATTATTATTATTATTATTATTATTATTATTATTATTATTATTATTATTATTATTATTATTATTATTATTATTATTATTATTATTATTATTATTATTATTATTATTATTATTATTATTATTATTATTATTATTATTATTATTATTATTATTATTATTATTATTATTATTATTATTATTATTATTATTATTATTATTATTATTATTATTATTATTATTATTATTATTATTATTATTATTATTATTATTATTATTATTATTATTATTTATTATTATTATTATTATTATTATTATTATTATTATTATTATTATTATTATTATTATTATTATTATTATTATTATTATTATTATTATTATTATTATTATTATTATTATTATTATTATGATTATTATTATTATTATTATTATTATTATTATTATTATTATTATTATTATTATTATTATTATTATTATTATTATTATTATTATTATTATTATTATTATTATATTATTATTATTATTATTATTATTATTATTATTATTATTATTATTATTATTATTATTATTATTATTATTATTATTATTATTATTATTATTATTATTATTATTATTATTATTATTATTATTATTATTATTATTATTATTATTATTATTATTATTATTATTATTATTATTATTATTATTATTATTATTATTATTATTATTATTATTATTATTATTATTATTATTATTATTATTATTATTATTATTATTATTATTATTATTATTATTATTATTATTATTATTATTATTATTATTATTATTATTATTATTATTATTATTATTATTATTATTATTATTATTATTATTATTATTATTATTATTATTATTATTATTATTATTATTATTATTATTATTATTATTATTATTATTATTATTATTATTATTATTATTATTATTATTATTATTATTATTATTATTATTATTATTATTATTATTATTATTATTATTATTATTATTATTATTATTATTATTATTATTATTATTATTATTATTATTATTATTATTATTATTATTATTATTATTATTATTATTATTATTATTATTATTATTATTATTATTATTATTATTATTATTATTATTATTATTATTATTATTATTATTATTATTATTATTATTATTATTATTATTATTATTATTATTATTATTATTATTATTATTATTATTATTATTATTATTATTATTATTATTATTATTATTATTATTATTATTATTATTATTATTATTATTATTATTATTATTATTATTATTATTATTATTATTATTATTATTATTATTATTATTATTATTATTATTATTATTATTATTATTATTATTATTATTATTATTATTATTATTATTATTATTATTATTATTATTATTATTATTATTATTATTATTATTATTATTATTATTATTATTATTATTATTATTATTATTATTATTATTATTATTATTATTATTATTATTATTATTATTATTATTATTATTATTATTATTATTATTATTATTATTATTATTATTATTATTATTATTATTATTATTATTATTATTATTATTATTATTATTATTATTATTATTATTATTATTATTATTATTATTATTATTATTATTATTATTATTATTATTATTATTATTATTATTATTATTATTATTATTATTATTATTATTATTATTATTATTATTATTATTATTATTATTATTATTATTATTATTATTATTATTATTATTATTATTATTATTATTATTATTATTATTATTATTATTATTATTATTATTATTATTATTATTATTATTATTATTATTATTATTATTATTATTATTATTATTATTATTATTATTATTATTATTATTATTATTATTATTTATTATTATTATTATTATTATTATTATTATTATTATTATTATTATTATTATTATTATTATTATTATTATTATTATTATTATTATTATTATTATTATTATTATTATTATTATTATTATTATTATTATTATTATTATTATTATTATTATTATTATTATTATTATTATTATTATTATTATTATTATTATTATTATTATTATTATTTATTATTATTATTATTATTATTATTATTATTTATTATTATTATTATTATTATTATTATTATTATTATTATTATTATTATTATTATTATTATTATTATTATTATTATTATTATTATTATTATTATTATTATTATTATTATTATTATTATTATTATTATTATTATTATTATTATTATTATTATTATTATTATTATTATTATTATGTATTATTATTATTATTATTATTATTATTATTATTGTTGTTGTTTTATTTTTTTTTTTCTCCAAAATGGGTGCAAAAAATATATTTTGGAGGCCTTAGCCCATAGCAAAATATAAAAATTTTTGTTTATTGTTTAATTAGTTCATAAATTTTCTGGTGATGTGACAGGTATCGATGATAACAGACTTCTGCATTGTATCAATAATAGTTTTCCGTAATCCAAAGTTGTTAATATTCGCCCAAAGATGCGTATCGATCATACCCTCAGCACTTATTATTATTGGAATAATCTTAAGCTCAGTAAGATTCCAGTTTCGTTTTGTTTCAACCGCTAATTCAGCATATCTATTACATTTTTCGGAGTATGTGCGGCTAATATTTCTTGTAGCTGGAACTGCAACATCAATAAAGAAACCCCTACGCTGCTTTTTATCAAGGAGCGTTATATCAGGACGGTTATGGAGTCTTGTATGATCTGAGTAGATAGTTCGATCGTAGTAGATTTTCACGTCTTCATTTTCTATAACTGGCTGTGGACTATACCTATAGTATGGTGCGTCATCAGATTGAAGTTTATATATAGCAA